>JAPYYT010001968.1:0-21817 GCA_030522565.1 Ceratosolen corneri
TGCGTGGAGGGTATGTGTGCTTGAGCGTGTGCGTGGAGGGTATGTGTGCTTGGGCGTGTGCGTGGAGGGTATGCGTGCTTGGGCGTGTGCGTGGAGGATACGTGTGCTTGAGCGCACGTGCGTGCGTAATCAAAGACGGCGATAATCAAAGAAAGAGACCGCCTCTGACCGCAGGTGCCGATCCTCTCGACGGGCAACGCCCTCCTCATCCAGTTCTTCAGCGCGATCGGCTCGTACAGCGGCCAGGACTTCACCTACTCCATCACGTACAAGTTCGTGAGGAGGTCGGCGAACGCGACCAAGCGCCGCCAGGTCGGCCTCGACGAGACGCGCCTCATCTCCCTCAGGCCCGTAAACTTCTCCGCCCTCAACCTCAGCGACACCGACAACTGCAACTGCGACTTTGCCGACCGCATCGGCAGCTTCAAGAGCTGGTTCATCGTCCTCGTCGTCCTCGGTGTCATATCCTTCGTCGGCGCCATACTCACCATCATCGCCCTCCTCGTCAAGTGCGCCAAAATGCGCGCCGCCGAGAACAAGCTCCTCCAGACCCCCAAGCGCTCGCCCTTCTTCAAGGGCTCCACCGATTGATCCCTCGATCCCTTTATCCTTGTATCATTGAGCACCGGCCCGGCCTCCTCGCCTCTTTATTTGCCGCGAGAGGCCACGGGGCCAGGTAGGCCACTCTCCTAATGCGGCTCGCGTGCGCCCAACGAGCGAGTTATTAATTGCCATGTACATACCGGCGCCGCTCCACTCTCCCTTCTCTCTCTCTCTCTCTCTCTCTCTAGCCTTCCTTTCGAGCAGCCCTGAGCTTCTTTAGCCCGCGTTATATCATAACTTAATGCCTCCTGCTGCTCGTGCCGGGGGCCCGCATTGCCTCCCCATTGGCCGAGACGTGTCTGCGAAGGTGCGAACTTGGCCGTCGTCTGGGACTTGAGGGGCACTTAAAGATCCGCGAGCTTGGCATTGGCGCGAGTTCGGGGGAGAAATAAGGGAGATGAAAGGAAGGGAGAGGAGGAGGAGGAAAATAAGGATAGAGGATGATTATAAATGCCGTAGTATATCGCTTGAATAGCTGGAAATTATTTATTATCGTTTGCCCGTATTATTGCATCGGTAGGAGGTGGAGGCGAATTGTTGGCGTAGGCTTGAGGCCGCAGAGGCACGGATAGGAGGAAAGCATTTCTCATTGTACAACTACTACTACTCGAACTAATTTATTGGAAGGAAGGTTTGTCGGCGAGAATTCCTCGGCAGATTTGCGCCTCGTAGTTTTCTAATGGAGAATCATTAAAGTCCCGATTTACGGAGTTTAGGGAGGGGATCGCGTAACATTACCTAGGATTAGCTTTTATTTGTCATTGTACGAACATTGAATCAATTGAATGAACAGTATGTGTTGGAGAAATTGATAAGCGATCGCTCAAAAGAAGGATGGATTAATGAGAGTGAGTACAAGTGTTTGAAAAATTCATCGAGACGTTCTGTCAACGAAGAGGTCGGCCATCCGACAATTGGACGGCAGATTAAAATTACGGATTTTTCTTTACAAAAGAAAAGAAATAACGAAATATGAATTGTTAGATACGACTATTTTATAAAAAATATTTTCATATAATTCTTCTATCATTATTATTATTATTATTATTATTATCATTATGATTATTATCATTATTATTAAGCCTAATATTAGTTATTACTTTGAAATTTTCTATTTTTTAGAGAAAAAAAAAGCAAAAGATAAACTGAAATCTTCTTATTGCGGTTTGGCGTCGCACGAACTGGCAAATTCGTTCGACAATAATGTTGCTTTAACAATTTGAAACAATAATTTTTCAATCCTCCTTTCAAGACCTCTTTCATCCAATCGGCATATAACAGACGAGCGCACACGCGCAACACACACACACCCACACACCGATTTACCGCCAAAAAAAGTATCATCTACCTTTTCTTGGCGATATCGCGCTAAGTATTTTTACCGGAAAAAAGTGTACAGCCGTGCACGTGGCGCCATATCAGCTTATTAGGTTTCTACATTTGTAGCCGAGTCGGAATAAAAAATTTGTAGACAATATCTATTTGTTCGTTAGAAAATGTAATGTGGCTCGCAGCAGCCACAGACTGATAAAACCACCGACTCATCCAATGTCCGCAACAACCAGTAACATAAAAGATGTGCGCAGTTTTTACGCTCATTTTATAAGCATAACTTGAAGTATTGTACTATACCAAAGCTCAAATAAATACTTTGGAGTTCATTTAAAAAGAGAAAAGAAAGAAAAAATATATCTATAAATAGTAATCTCAATTATTAACCCCGCCCCCCCTCCTCCTCCTCGAGTTTATTTTCATTTATCGAGTTGCAGTAATACAGTGAAAAATCGACTTTCCCTTTACCTTGAACTGGTCAACAATGAATTTAATGATATTTCCACGACAAAGTATAATTAAATTATTCCTTCCCTTCTATTTGCAATTCTCGTAATTTCAAGACCTTTTTATCAGTCAACGTTTGCCCCCACCACCACCACCACCACCCCCCCCCCTATCTTTCATATTAGCCCTGAAGAAATTCAAAATTCAATGCTCGAAGAAATTGCCGGTAAGTATATAAGCGAATTCTTCCGTTTAACAAATATTTCATAAAGTCAGAGTAATGCGCGAGTCGACTGCTTACACCGCTACACAATAATATTCCGAAATTTAATTTACAAAATACTTGCTTCCACGTAAGTTCCAATCAATTGATGCCATCGCTGCAATAAACATTTATTACACATTTCCACGACTCGCTCGTAAACTAATTGGAAATAATTATTTTCGCATAAACATTGTCGCGACTCGTTAACTGCCATTCAACATACTCAAGACTGCCACAATATTTGCTGCACCTTTGATTAATTTGATAAATAAAATGATGATTTTTTAAAAGCTCGATGATATATTCTGCAGCTCCCCTTCAGAAATAACATCACAACCAATAAAAGCTCATACTTCCAGTCACTCGATACTTCTCACAAAGTCTAAACAATAAGTCGCACTTGAAGCTTGCAACAAACAAAAAGACAAACATATTTTCTAATTCTTATTGTTTACTCGCACGCAATAACAAAGTGTGAAGTGCGTTCGGCCAAGTTAAGAGTTTTACGCTCGGAATTTTATTTGTTTTCAAGTATGTACTTGAGCGACTTGCTCGACTACACATTTTCTCGCGCCACAGAATCTCAAGTACAATAATAAATTCGTAGGAAGCACACGTCCGGACTAGTCCGTTTAATTTTGCCAAATAATCGCACGCATCGTGGCGTTGCGTTGTTTATCACGTTGATTTGTTGTTTCAAAAACGCTTGCAAAACCTTATATGCGTGCAAACTCAAAGTAATTGATAAGGACGGAGCGTTAAAATTGAATAAAAAGTCTTCGATAACTTTTCCAATGATTGTCGGCATGATATTATTGGCATATTAATTGCCAAATTACGATGCAGCTGGCAATTCATCTGATACGATTTCTAAATTTGCTCGTCAATTGATTATTATTAACTTGCTTATCCGTTTAGTCTACGAATCTCAATGCTCCGAGTGATAATTTAGCTCCGCCTACATTATCCTTATCGAATTATTTATCGAATTACCAATGACTGAAGCTCTGTAAAATTTTGACAATATTAATTGACTGAAAAACCATACTGAGCATTCCAAATTGAGAATTGCAATTTTCACAACAATGTTAACAGAGGGACGATTATTAATTATGCGCGATTGGATTGTCATTGTTCGTTGTAAATATTCAAGTAATCGGCATAGAAATTTGTGGAAATTAATTTTTTCTGACGGCCGCTCAATTTAATGTCGAGTCTGTCGAAATCAATACAACCAAAAGAGTCTTAAATTCATTCGAACCAAATTCCAAATTCTCAAAAGTTTTTTTGGCCTCCTGCTTGAAGTACGTTTTTCTTTCCTCCCCTTTCTTTTCTTTTTCTTTGTGTGTGTTTTTAGCGCAGTACAGCAGTGGAGAAAAAATATTAATTAAACTTCCGCCAGAGTGTAAAACTATAAGTAAATAGTGAGCAAGTTGGAGGAAAGTTACTTTATGGAAATAATATGAGGAGGACGAGCGTAATTAAAGTTATTTTTGCCGTGATTATTTTAGATTTTCGAATTAGAGGGAATAACACTGGAAAGGTTCTAAGAAATTGGAAAAACTGTGGGCCGTGAAAATGATAAACAATAAGATTGTCAAGAGAATCGAAACTTAGACTGGAGGGTGATAAGTTCGAGTGCTTAGCTGATCACAAATAAGGAGAGTACTTGCAAAGTGGAATCACATACACGACAATCGACCACTCCAGACGTATTTTCTCAAAAATAGCGGACTACTACAAAACCTTTTTGCCAATTAATTAAATCATATTTCCCCCAACAATCCCCTCATATATCACCATATATCATATATCACCAGCGAATTGCCTAAACTTACGTATAATATTCACAAGTTACTTCATCTTTAGTGTATTATTGTTATTAAATTACCGACGTCGTTTAAAAATGACTCGCATTAGAGGTCAGTGTATTAGATTTTCCGGCATTATAATGTTCTCCCTTTTTCCTCATTTTACCAATATTCTCGTATTACACGAAACAACCGGATGCACTTTGGTGGAATTTATCATACAGCCAGTGGGGGGAAAAAAAAAATTGCACGATAAATTCCTTCCAATTGGTATTCAAAGCTCAAAAGCACTTTATTTCTCTGTCTTTATGTTATTTTTTGTTCCTGTTTTTTGTTTCGTAAGGCCATGTTCGCTCTCTGGACATCCGCAATCCCTTCGTTATAATGAAAAGCAACCACACCGACATTGCCGTGTGAAAAATCCCAATCGCAAGTGAACAAAATGAGAAGAGGAGAGAAAAAAAGAAAGGTCCCACCGAGATTTGAACTCGGATCGCTGGATTCAGAGTCCAGAGTGCTAACCATTACACCATGGGACCTTGGAAGTCAAAAATCTGATCCTTCTTAAGTACCATTCAATTGCACATTATTTTGTATTGAATATTATTTTAATTGAATTGTACTTTTATTAGACGCTCGTTTATGCAGACTAGTGTTCTGTGAAAGTATTTCGTTGAAATATTATTCGGACAGTGGTAATATAACCGTAATTCGATAAGCGTTTATCTATTTTACCGACGGCGATACGCGAATTTGACGGAAATGCCCATCAGTCGGCCACTTTGCATAATGTTTGGATCGATACATCGATTAATTACGAAAAGTCGTAGTAAAAAGAAAACATATTATCAAATCCATCGTTGCAAACTGCTTTATAAATTAATTTAAGGACGATGCATTCCCTTCCCAACACATGTATTTTCTTGGCAATTTATATAATAATTATGGCCTTTGATCCTCATTATATTTTTCTTCGATAATTTCCTCCATGCTCGTGCGTTTCCCCTATACATGTATAAACATAATTAATTAGCAAATTAAATCAAACAATCTAGAAGCACTTGCTCCTCCCATACGTTAAATTCTTTTAATGCAAATCATAATGACGTGAGCGTATACATGTTTTTATAAGTTGGTTGCCGTGTAAGCGGAACAGGCATGAAAGAGTATTTATTGGCAATTTTAACAATTGAGATTCGTGTAACGATAAAAATTCCAGTTAAGGAAACTGGCGACGCTAAGATTTGCAACCGAGTCTACAAAACAAATTTAATGCAATGTCACAAAAGAGCCTCTCCGCTTCTTTATTTCTCTTTCATTCGAATGCAGAGAAGCCGTGACTCTTACAAAGGAAACGAAGCGCGTAATATATTACCTCGGCAATACATAGTTACAATGGGGAAACGAAAATCATCCGTGTCACTTTGAAATTTATGTAATAAACAATACCCTCGCGCATTCATCCATTAATGATTGCCATTGGCTAAAGTGGGCAGAATTATTAGCCTTTGCATTAAAACTGCCGTAGACATCGACAAACTAATGCACAATTTTTCCAACTATAAACGGGATAATTAAATTTATATTCTTTTATTGCCACGCACAACGTCTGTTCATTTTTTATGTTATAAATTCTCTTCCCAATGCCTATACAAACTCTAAATACTCTAAATACTCTAAAGCCTAAGCAAACCTAGGCAGTTTAACCAACCATGTAACGACTAAATTAACCGCCTTGTAATTAACGCAGCTAAAACATTCCCATAGATTATTTCGCTAAATACAACTTCGCCCTGAACCCAAACGAACCCCCCCCCCACCCCCCACCCATGCTTTTCAACGTTTTGTCTTATCGCAATGTTGATTATGCGCGCGCGCTCGTGTGCGCGCTCGTGTGTGTGCGTGTGTGCAGTTGTCCTTGAGGAATTATCCGGCAGGTGTCACCGATGTGTAATAGAAAGAGGCCAAGCGGCGGGATAATAAGCTGCTTGATTTCATCCTACGGCGGACAGCGAATGGGTGTAAGGACGGAGATTGTTTAAAAAGAAAGACGGCAGAACAGAGAAAGAGAGAGAGAGAGAGATAGTGAGTGAGGAGCAGCATTTGGCGGGTGTAATTTTGTTGGCGGTCGTGCGATTGAGGGAAAGAGGGGAAGGTTTGGTAAGTTGAGGAAAATTTCGACAAAGCCGAGGCGATTTGAGAATAATAAAGTATGGCAAGAATCGTGGCGATCAAGAAGACGCTGGAACAGGCATTGAACGACGAGAGCAAACCTTGGACGAAATATCTGATATTAGCGGAGAATAAGAGCGGCGTGGATAAGTTGTACATTTTCATAGGTGAGTAATTTCATTGATTTGAGGTTATGATCCTTGTCGTATAAATATGTGTGCGCCTCCTTTATTCGAGTGCGTACTCTTTGTCCACTTGACGCGCACTTATATAATAATGGGAATAAATTTCGGAATAAATTTCCGAAATCGTTGACTAATTCACTTGTGTATTACTGGCCTTGTTTATAATTCAGCAAATGGCTTTGCTTATAATTGCCCTTAGGGACCTGCATTTTGAATTTTGAGATTTCGTGGTTAATCATGCGTGCTAAAAATTCGCGTAATTGCGTATATAAATTGTAAATTGTTTTGTTTTGCTATTTATTTTTTAGGGTTATGAATTGCCACTTATGCAAGTCATGCATTTTTGTCATCGATTGCAGAGTCTAGGAATTTTTTTTATCATGATTACTGATATCATTGAATAACTGTCGCTAGTGATGCATGTAAAGTGAATTGAAGTATGATTCGTCGATTAATTTAATATAAAATATATAATTTTATTAATTGGGATGGATGGATCGATGCGTTAAACGCTGTTGATATAATTTATTCATCGATCCACTATCGTTCAATTGTAGATATATATATATATATTACTTTTGCACACTGTTGCATGTATTGTAAATTATGTAACCACAGCAAAAATTGAATGTCATGTTTAATAATGGATAGGCCTTTGTGGGTGAATATTCTTATGTCTAACTAAATGATTATTCTTATAGCATCGGTCATATTTTTGGCGATCTATCTGATTGTTGGAATAGGACAGCAATTAGTTTCAAATGTGTTTGGATTTTTGTACCCAGCTTATTCGTCGATTAAAGCCATTGAATCAAAGCAAACAAACGATGATACAAAGTGGCTCACTTACTGGGTAGTCTTTGCTGTACTTGCTATTGTAGAATATTTTGCAGACTTTATTGTCGGATGGTTTCCAGTTTATTGGCTTCTAAAAGTATGTATTATGTTTCTATTCTAAATGTATTTATAAAGTATATTATTGTTGCTACGGTAATTTAAGTATTAATGACTAATTTAATGGTTTGTCCCTGGAATGTTCGTTTAGCCTCGGTTTCATATTGTTTGATCCTACTCTGTAAATTGTCGATCATACGTTAGAATTTTCATTGATATACCAACAAGTCAGAGGATCAAATTTACAGCCGAGCTTCAAATAATATTTGACAAACGAAAGGCCACAACTTGTCTGAATGTTTTTTTTAATTTTATTATTTTTAATTAACAAGTTGAAGTAAATTTAGCTTTAAATGCACCTTAATATCATAAATTTGGCTAATAATAAATATGCCAAATGTTTTGCAATAATTTATCTTAAACTAATGGTAATTGAATTTTTTTTATAGTGTTTATTGTATATTTGGCTAATGGTACCTACAGATTACAATGGATCTTTACTAATTTACCGACATATAATTCGTCCAAAATTCATTGCATATCAATCAAACGTAGACTCGATAATCAATGATACAAAACTGCGTAAGTCAGTCATTATCTTTAAAATTATCGAAGGTTTTGTCTTCGACTAATATAATGATTATAATGTATGTGCATTGATTTATTTCAGTTCATAAAGCAAGAAGCAGCATATTTGATTCAAAGAATGAATAAACTACGATGATTACTAGTCTAATATACATCCTTCAAATATTAGAAAATCAAGACTTGCTATAAGTTCTTCATATCCATTCCTGTAATAAATAATGCGATGGCTTGAACACAAAAATCGTTTGTACATTCTTAATTTATTATACAGATTTTTTAATTATCTTCAAAATTGTGCAGTACCTACGATGGTGCTAGATGTTGTCAACTTATTATTGATTCGCATTTAATCGTCTATTTTACATAAGAGTTTCCAATTTTTACTCCGAATTTTAAAGTAAATAGATTACTCGTAAAGTTAATTATGCATAGTACCTATAAGATAATCGATGTGTTTATGATGGATTGTCGCAGACACATTTCCTGTAAAAACGATTACTATATGCCATTTGCAATTGCCTGTTTTGTATGCCTATAATTGATTTGTGAATACGATTGTATATTTTTTAAAAATACTGTGTAAGAGCTTTATAAATGTTTTGCTTGAAGTAATAATTTAAGATCAACTAAGCAAATAAGTCATATGAAACGTATTTAATAAGCTCTCAAGATCAATATTATAATTGAATAGTGAATCGTTCATCGAATAAATTTTAAGAGATAGATTGATAAACAGTCCCAGTATTTTAATTGTGCTGAAGTTATTTTTTATATGAATTGAAAATCTCGTAACGTAATTTCAAATGTAAATCTTTATAATGGACTTTTCAACGAAAAAAAGGAAGACAAAAAAAAAAACTGTAAATTCTATTTGAGCCAATAATATGCTTCGTTGCACCGCCAAGGTCGTTTAATTCAGCAATTAAAAACATGTACGCTGTTGGTTTATTGTTACGGAATGGTTGAGAAATAGTTGAGAGATAATTTCTTTCCAGCCTGCTTGTAATAGTTTGATTTAAGAAATTTTTTATACATATTAAAGTCTTATTTGTACAAATAGGATTTAACTGTAGTCTAGATTCAGAATATTTACTGCGTCGAAATTGTACAAAGTGAAATTAACTTAACAATTTAAGCAATTTAAGAATACGGATCTCTGCAAATCTGCATCCAGCATTTTATCTTGTCTCATTAATTCGTAATCTGTGGTTCTCTGCGATGCTCCTTCACTTCTCATAATTCGTTTCATCGAGTGTATGTCTTTGACGAAAGAAAAAAGCCAGAACAAAGTTACCAACGCTGTTCGACAAATACATTTACAAAATTGTTTGTAATTATTTATACTATACATTTCTTTATAATGGAATTTCTCCGCCGTCAGTGCTAGCTTTCGAATGTGTCGAATTGTCGTTGCAGCCGCTATCTGAACCTCCGGATCATCCGATCCAACCAAGCGAAGTACATGCTAGAACACGGAGAAATTTTATTAGCATTGTTCTTAAGCGACTTATTATAATAAATTAACTGATACACCATCCAGTGACTTTTTATTTTTCAGACCAATTCGACAACGACCATTGTTTCTCACTGTACCTTAACTACTCCACACGTGTGCATTGTTATGCAATTCGACGGCTCCTTACTGAGATGATAGAACGCAATGCACACTCCCTTCAACACCTCTTTCTTCGTGCTCGTTAAATAATTCACCAGAGGTGCGACGGCATTCAATCGCCCGAACTCGTAATTGTTCTGTCCCCATTCGCTACAAAAAGCTATGGCGAGCGTTAAATTTGCACGGAGATTGTCGTCGTTCTGCAAATGGTGATAAGCGACTGTGTAATATCCTCCTTCAACCAACCAACCAACCCGCGAGCATTCATACGAGCGTAAATTAAAACCAACATCGGCGGCAGTAATTAATTGGCCCCTGCGCCTTTCAATCCCAATAACTCCCTCGATAATATCAATGTAAGGATACCTTTGATGTAACAACTGCCTTTGCCACCGAGCCTTCAACGAGCCTCTAAACTCGTCGGAAACGACGACGACGACCAATTCCTCCCACCCAGTGAATTTACCCAACAATCAACTCGGCTCCACATACGCACCGTGTGCACGAGATCGGCGAGCTTCCTCACGACCGCGTGGTCCGTCAGGATGCCGAGGTTCTCCGGGTCCGTGGCGATCTCGGCGATAATCGCGCACACCGCGCTCAGCACCTCGTTGTTCTCGTTCTCGAGAAGGCTGGCCACGAGCTCGAGGCCACCCACGAAGGCACGCACCATCTCGGGCGAGTTCTTGGCGTGGCGGATGCAGGGCACCAGGGCGAGGCAGGCGTTACGCTTCACGCTGTCGCTCGGGTGCTTGAGGAGCGACCACACGAGGCGCACTCCGTCCAGCTTGTGCTGCTCGTCGTTTATCATGTCCATGCACTCCTCGCTCTGGGCGCACTCGGCGATCACCAGGGGGATGTTCTCCAGCAGGGACTCGTACGTCGCGCTCAGCAACTTTATCTGCGAGCAAGGGCCCCCGAGGCTTCGTATGAGGAGGTCTCGCGCTATTTCCTCGGCCGAAGCCCTCCAGCTAAGCTTCGGCCGAGGCATTTATTTGCGGGGGCGGCCCCTTCCCTTTACTCCCTGATGAGGTGCTGGAGCGCATCGTGGGGCGGGTCGACGCATCGGTTGCGCGTTCAAATAGAGATTCGCGGTGTGTTTGTGTGGGGGCAATTGGCAATTGGAACAACGTGGGTGTTGTTGGAGTGGGCCTGAGGATGGTTATCGAATCGGGTGCCGATGCAAAGATTCAGAAAGCAAGTGTTGTAACTTGAATGTCAAGTGTGATTAATCCGCGCGAGTATTCCGGAAGTGAAATTGAAGTAGGCATGCGTTTTGGGATTGTCGTAGGCTTTTACAATTAACGCTTAGCAACGCGTCCTATGGTTTTTCTGTCTCTCTTTGGTCTCGTTTTCCCATTCAATTGTAAAAGTAGGTGTAAAATGTTTACCAGTTTGGGCAGGCCATTATTGAACGCAAGGATATTTCTATTCTTCGGATCCTTGCAGCACTCGGCTAAGGCGCCAACTACATTGGTAAGCACATCTTCGTCCTCGTTCTCGCCCAAAAGAGGCTCCAGCGCGTCGACCAAATTATTTTGATTGAATCTTACGATATTCTCAGGGCTCATTGCTAATTTCCAAAGTGCGCCCGTTACGGCCGCCAACAAATTCTTATTCTCGTACACCTTGAACGACATTGATTAATCGTTATTTTAAAATTGATCGTTGATTTGCCAGTGGGGAGGGGGTGCATAGCTAATCCTTAAATTAAACTTATGCTCGTGTTAATATTTGAAAAAGGGTTTTATATGTATTATTTGGCGTTTAATATCGTAAGACACGCCTCTTTGAGCAAATCTACCAACTAATTCCGTCCAACAGTGCGCGCGTCGAGTGATAAAACATTTTCTGCGATATGCACATGCCTGTTTGGCATTAATTAACATTGGTAGAGCATTAAATTAAAAGAATATCGGAGGATGAATTTGCGCACATGTTGCCGACAATATTTATGGCCGCACATTTATTCTTAAGGCGGCTGGCCCTCATATACCCACGAAATTATGCTAAACTTATGCAACAATAAGTTACAAGTTGACGCGCGGAATGTTGCTTAATTCACCACATTTGCTATATTAGAGGCCAACTTATTACGCAGCTATTTTATATCTAACTAAAATGGGAACTAAGCAAGCTTTTCCAGCTCATAATCAATTCGTAAGAATTATTCAACTAAGTTTTGGCTTCCTTAGAACTTCCTCCCTAGAAGTTATATCGCTTTGACAATTTATTATTAAAATTGCTAATGATATTCAAACAAAAGTGCTTATATATATATTAGGATTTGTTTGCCGTGTTTCGCTCGGACAACTTTATATGAATGCATAAGAGCGAGGCTGATGATAGATAAAAAGAAAGAATTGTTTCTAAATTCAAAGACTACTTTAGTATTCTACGGATATTTGTATTGAAGATACAATATAATATCATTGCATAAATATTGATTTGCACAACTGAAAATTGGCCGCGTGTCCTTGATATTCCAAAAGAAATGATAAAATTAGATCGAACAAGGCAAAATACACATATATATATATATCACTGTGATATTAAAGCGAGATAATTGATAGAGAAGCCGTGGATCTACGGCACTTTACTTTTAATTTGATAAATTACATAATAAATCCATAAAATCTGAATTTTGCGACGATAGTGATAGCTGATGCTTTTTACCTTGTGTTTGTGTAATTTGGCTTTTTAGTTTAGTCGCTTTCTACTTCGCTACAAGCAATTCATTAAAAGTGATTGATTTAACAAAATTCGAGCATTGAACTATAAATTTGCAAAGTACAAGGCTAAAGATTGCTTCCGAGGTATTTAATTGCAACATTGCCGCCCCCCCCTTAACTCGGGATTGCCAAATGTGTCAGTCGCCCTGTCAGATATAAGCACTATGAGCGAGTAGTATTTGTTCTGCGCCAGCACTGGCAAAGTTGTAATTGAATGCCCCTTCCAGATTTCGACTTGGAAGGATGGATTATCGCCCTGGGAAAGACACAGGACGAAGGCATGTCTCTTTCAAATTGCCTCCTTAGCGGAACGACTTATATTCTTCTTATTGGCAATAGCGGCTAAATGCTCGCTCCCAACCCCCACCCCCACCCCCACCCTATCGCTTTGAATAGGGCGGATTACACTGTGACGTTGCTGGATAATTAAAATACGAAGAAAATTCGTTTAGTTAAGAAGTATTAGGTGGGAGAGAGAAAAGCCCCTAATGAGTCCTTAGGAACGAGGAGGGCAGCGGAGAGAGAAAGCGCTGACACAATGCCACTATTCAGCGCTCGGCCTCCTCTGCCGATTCTGCAATACGATATTGCGGATCTCGTCGAGGACTTGCCGATCAGAGGGGACCTCCACCTCGGGGACTCGTCGCCCCGGTTTGTCCCCTCATGATGAAACTGTTGTTGTCTATTCGTCAAACGGCTTCCTCCCCACTTCGAGCCCCCATTTTCGGCCAAAGAGCCTCGTTGTAGTGCGTGGGTGTCGCGCCCCTTCCCCCACCCCCCTTCTGCGACCATCTCCTATCCACTTCCCTTTGTTTATTCATTTGGCCATACTTTTTCATCGTATTGGTCGTTATTTCGCTCGGGTTTCAGCCAGTGCACGTGATATTGATTCCTTCGATTGGCCTTAATATTACAATGTCGCTTTAATAGCCGCGGACCGTGATATAATAAAGTGTCCGGGGGTGATTAGGAAAGCGAGCGGGCGATATCGATGGTCAGAATGCAGGTCGTTAGCAGCATCTGGAACTTCTGTTTCGTCGCTCACCGAACATGAAAGAGAGAAAGCACGAGGTTGCAGAAGGGTCGAGGGCAAAGGTGATAAAAGTGGTGGCGCCGCGGCTCATGGGCCACTTCATCTCGTAACATTAATACCAAGTGATAATAATGATGATGATGATGATGATAATGATAATAACGAGGATGCCGGCTGCACCCTAGTATGTAATCCCGTCTTAATCTCTCGTTTCTCCCAAAATGAGCGTAGCATTAACCGAGGTGGGATTTGAATTTTCGCATCAAAATGAGCCCTGAAGTATGTGCGATTTAATGAAAGAAAAAAATTGCGTGCCAAATCGTGTGCCGCGAGTGCCCCCATTGAAATAAAATGATATCGGCCAAACGATAATCAGCCCTCGTATTTCAAGCACATTTACGAACTCGACAATTATTACATCAATCGTGCGTACTTTTTAAGCGCAAAACTTGATCGCACCAAGAAAGAAAGGAAAGAAAGAGCGAGATCAACGACAATATCATTGCTGCCCTCGATATACGTGCCAATGCCAATGCTCATGTCACTTTATCTATGCACAAAGTATCGAAATAATAAAAGCAAATAAATAAAGAAATATTTTAGATAATAGAAACTCTGCATTATAATGATAATAATAATAACCTCTTTATTTTTAACGAGTTTGCAAAGAGGATCCAGGCCACCGGATTCACGGACCATATCCCTGGTCACCTTGTTAACCGAGCACTTACAAATAGCCAGAGCACAATTTTCTTTCACTTTAAAGTCCTTGTTATCCAAATGCTTCACTATGTCCACGATGATCCCCATCCTTTCAAAGGCCAGCCTGAAGACTTTCTGCAAACGAATCTGCATTATATTACAATGCCAACCAATTGGCAACAAAAAAAAAAATGCGAGGACAAATAGCCCGTCCCAATGATTGGATAATAAAAAATGGCAATAATGACGTGGCGAATGAGTGGTTGCATTTTCAAAGCATAAGGTAAATAAGATAAAGACATCCACTTATGCGACATTACGTGAATGCAAGAAATGATAAAAGCCGAGGATACGTTGTTGGCCAACATTGGCAACTGATAAGAGCGTCAAAACTTACGAGATCGGAACACTGCTGGACGGCGCCCATCATCGGTATTATCAGCTCGGTGCTTTTGGACTTGAGGAAGCGAGCGAACAAGAAAATAGCTCCGTGTTTCCTCAGCTCCTCCTTGATTTTCGGACTACTGCTGAGGGAATTGAGGACCTTGGCGCAACCAATCACCACCGCCAATAACTCCTTCTCGGACTCTTCCAGATCCTCGACTCGCTTCCTAATCACCCCGCTCGGCACGTCCATAATGTCCAGCTTGAATTTTCCATTTCAGAAATATATTCTCCTTTACATGCTATTTCATTCATTTATTATCATATTATTACTGTCTCTTATCGATTATCAAGGATACTCTTTCTTTTGTATTTCTGTCCCTTTATTTTGCTCAATGTCCACTTACTTTTCTTATTCGTTTGCATACTTTTCTTATTCGTTTGCATACTTTTATTATTCGTAGCATAAAAAGGTAAGAGAGAGGGAAGAGAAACATTGAGAAATTTGGATAGATTGCCCTGCAAAGTACCAGTCGACGCGCGCTAGTCTAATTTTCCGAATTTCCCCAATTCTCGCTCCTTTAAAGCAAAAGATAAAACTGATAAGACCGAGTTGGCCGTGAAGAGCTTACGATTAACGGCACTCCGTTGCGAATGCGAATCTGCTTCCTGGCCTTCCTTATCAAGGCGATGTTGGCCATCGTTTCCACGGTGAGCACTTGAACGTCCCTCGCAGGATGCCGCAAAAGGTCGATCAATGGGCTAACGATGCCCAGGTCAATCAAATGTCGCCGCATCTCCACCGACGAAGAAATTTGCAGAAGAACGGCCAGCGAGCCGAGCTGGCACTTTATTTCCTTGGTCTCCAGCAAATTCACCAGGATTTCCAACCCGCCCATCTCGTGAATTACCTTCTGTATTGCCTGTGCGATTCATATCACATGTTACACATTGTTTCAAGTCTGCCTTTCAATCTACAAAGTTCTCTCGCTTCTTTCAATTCTCAAAGCCTCGGTGCGTGAAAGAATAAGCCGATGGTCAAATTAAATGGACAACTGTCTAATTGTTACTGTTATAATCATCGATGCGAATAGATTGTAAAGAGTACAAAAATGTAATCCGTATAAGCGACGATATCATAATTCCTTTATAATTTGATGATTAATTTAGTCGGTATAGCTAACAAGTTTTATGAACTTTTAGGGCATCGGGGCAACGTTAAAGCCGATATCACGGCAATCGCAAAATTACAGATTTACAAGCCATTTGATAATTAATATGATGATTCGATCAATAAAGCTAAAGCAAATAATGGCTTGTTGAAGGTGGGCCGGGCACAAAGTAAAATATTTGATTTTCATTTTAGACGTCACTTCAAAATTCATCTCCACTTGTCGTGTAATCAATTCATGTAAGCAGAGCAGGCTGCACGGAACTACCACATACCCAAGTGGCTTAGGGACGATGTAATTAATACTTGACGGAGCGAATGGGCTTCTGTATATTGTGAGAGTTGCGAACTATTATGAATTGACTCGTGCAAAATGTTTACAAATTTCTTTCAATCACGCGCCCCGCCACTTTTTAAACTCATTCCACTCGATAATTAAACTCCCCCACCTTTTTCTCTTGCCTTTCATCGCCGCTACAATATACGCCCGATAAATTCAAGAAATGCATAAAAATTATTCCCTTCTTTGGGCATTAATATAATGTATTGCGCACGGCTAAATGATAAAACTTGGGAGGATAGAATTAAGTGACGGCCAGTTAAAATTAACTTCAGGCTTTGATTTATATTTTAATTTTTACGGCGCCGCTATATTTCTACGTTAAGCTTGCCTTGGTGATTTTGATTTATACAGATGAACTCTACTACATACAAATTTCAATATTTAATAATTAATATTTGGGGTAAAATTTGGGTAACCTTTGCTTTATTTAATGGAACGCGGGTTTTTTTTTCCCCCCTTTTACGTGAATTTTACACAAATGAACGCACGAGGCTCTATTAACGCAATCTAAAACATTGAAACTTTGATTGGTAAAAGAGGTTTGTATTAAAGTAGAATGCAAGACCAAAAATAATACTTTAATAAAGTCCAACGAATAATATAAACAACAACAACAAACGGGAAATAACAAGCTTCTTTACATAATTGTTTTGTTAATATTCCTTTTCCTGTCAGTAATTAACAATCCATTATTAATAAAGAAGGGAATTTCTTTCTTGAATCGAGTTATATAGTTGGCATTAAATTAAGCTTATTAATTATATTATTACTTATTACTGAGATGGTAAAATATTTACGACACATACGTTGATATCGTAGAATTTAAGCGTTCGAGGTTCGTTACCCAAGTTAGAGTTAAATATTGATAATTCAGTCCCCTATGTGAGTATACAGGGCACCACATTTTCCCGACATTTTCCCGACATTTTCCCGACATTTTCCCGACAATAATAGCCACAAAATGACTGTCCAGCTGATTTTGTCAATAATAAAATAATTAATAAATGAAGCGTAACGCACCAAGGATGTACATCCTGGGATCATATAAGGATGACATGAGAGATCACGGGGCTAAATAATGATTACCCGACGCCGTAATTCACCCAAATGCCGTGAAAATTTTATGACACAAAAAAAAAGCAAGTCATAATAATACAGTCTTGATTATAATATGAGCGCAACCATTTATCACGAAACGGAATGTGAGCGCGAGCACAGGATCCCCGAATCTCTCGTGGACTCGTAGAGTCACGTTACAAGAGAATAAAAGCTTCGCCCCACGCAGTCCTGACTGTGGAGTGGAGGTGGTGGAGGTGGTGGTGGTGGTGGTGGTAAGTGGGGTAGGGGTGTGTGGGGTGTGAGGGTGTGTTGGCAGCGAGGGGACGGCGGGGATCGAAAGAATTCAAGTTACCACCAACCTTACTGCCGAGCTCGTAATCCTTCAGAAGACAAAGGGCGACGATCGTCGCCGTCTGGTTACCCGCCTTCATGTATTTCACGAGCTTCTGCATGTGCCAATACTCACTCGGTACCTCCGCGTTCGCCTCGTCCTTCAGCTTCCTGCTCTCGTCCTCGCTCTCCGACTCCGCCTCGTCGTCCGAGCTCTCCTCCTCGGCCTGCTCGCTTATTATCTTCACCCGGGGCCCGAATGGTTCGCCCGTCACCGTCGAGACGATCCGCGGCTTTAAGCTCTGCTCCGTTCCTATGGACGCCGAGCTGCCGATGCGTACATCTTTTAATATATTTTCAGTGGAGCTTGCGAGAAATCACAGGGGGGGGGGGATCTAGGACTTTTAGGCTGAGATGGTTTGCAAGTGAGGCTCGATTTCAAAATTCTTATAAATCCTGGTGGGTCGTAGTTTTTCGAAACTTTATTTGGTCGTGGATTGGCTGGTTTGTGCATTTGCATGGAAACTTTGAGGGATTCGGTTATTATAAGAGGGAATAAGTGACGGACCTCGTATCGACGAATTAGTACACTAATGGCCGCTTTTCCGATATTTCACTTAAGGCGCGAGGCCGAGGCGATAAATAAGTTTATGCTTATGTATTATGAGGGAATCATGACATATGGTGTGGGTAATTTAGTGGAGCGTGTACGAAGCGAAACGCATAGGCGAGTACACGTGGAGAATATTAATGTGCAATTTTAACGCTGAGGAGGAAAGTATTTGGGAAAGTAAGGACATTAAGGAGGTAGCAGCTACTCTCTCATAATATACAATCGTAATTTCGATGTTTTTTTTTCATGGGAAATGTGAATTGCGAGGTATATTTAAAGAGAAGATGAAGAAGAAGAAAAAAAAACAGACTGCTTACATTTGCAATGCGTGCAATTTCCATGTAAAAATTACGAAACTGCAGTCTGAAAAAATGATGAAATAGGGTCGGCAATATTTTCACGCGATAAGATAAAAATTATCGGCAATAAAAGTACAATGGACGATTATGTCTGGCTAAGATTTTAATTTCGTCCATTACCCAGTTGTAATAAATAGTTCACTTATCGGACGATTATTAAGAAGCTTTCTCGACAGCAATAAACATTCGCAATGCAAGCGATTGAAGGAATTGACGATAAAACGTTGTGCGCAAGTCTGAATTTGAACGTGTGATTCACAATTATCAGTAGCTGCCATCTACATTTTAATGCTAATAGACAAAGCAGAATGAATGTTGTAGAAATATATTAGTTGATTAAGCAGTTTGCGAGGGTCATAATCGTAGGGTGGTTGTGATAAGGTGTCGATTGAAATGTATTAAACCGTAGTGATTAGTGCAAATCAAAATATGACGTTGAAAGACAATCGAGAGGAAAAGAATCGATCGATTTCTGTATTGAAATTTATATTAATTAAGATTGTTTATTATCGAAATTCGAGCCATTTGTTTATCACGAAGCTAGACAATTGGCTCTATAGCGAAATATTGCATTGTTACGATAAAATTACGTAGAGGTTATATAAGTAGGTAGTACAAGCTTTTGTCGGTTAATTAAATTTCATCTGCACTTACTCGGGCATTGGAAACTCCATGTCGTCCTTCTTTTTTGACATAACGTCTTATTTCTACATTCACGGAAATCCCAGCTCAGGCGCACATTAAAACTAACAAATTTTTTATAAGTTTAATAAGAGAAAGAAAAAAAAAGAAAAAAAAACAAATATGAATTATATCGCCAAACTTGACTCGACTCGATATTGTGAGGTGTTGTATTGATCAAACAACTACGGTGTATTGCTCGCTGCAATGGGCAGAAGATGCCAAGATATACATATTTCATGAATTGCTCATGCAAATCCTTTAAATGGACTATTAGTGGCAGTGATTGTGTGATTTAAATAATAAAGATAATAACGAAAATACCTAAAATAGTACGAAATGGAATATTAGCTGGCAATTTCTCGTTTCATATTTTTCGTACATCCAGCGTGGAAAACGTCTACAGCCTTGCTTTTTTGTTATATATATACGTATGTATGTATGTATGTATGTATGTGTGTACGTATGTATAATTAGGAGAACTTCAAGTATGATTAAAATCAAATTATTCGCTGCGTGAGAGAATTTATAATAGAGATTGGATTGCAGCATACGACTTACTAACAGCATATACACTTTATTTTAATAGTCTTTAAGAATTCAATTATTAATGCGAAATGAGAACAATAACAGGGACCTTGAGGAATTGTTGGGAAATTGGAAAAATTGCAAATTCGCAAAAATCAATATCAAATGTTCAGCGAGTTCGGTGAATTTCTTTCTTTTTTTTTTCATCCTTTAACTTGTTATTTAAGTTTAATGAAAGGACGGAGTAGTTGAGCAAAGTCGGTCATACAAACCATGTAAATAGCCGAGAACTTACCATACCAGCAACACAAATATACCACTTGCAAAAGTAAAATATATAATTCCTAGATATAAGCCTAGAATGTCCCATACGATCTTTCAGCTCGTTTCATGGCAACAAAATTCAAAAGTTAGCTATGAGAAGTCATTGCGAAGACATTGCACAGATTATAAGCAAACATTTTTAATTCTAGTTTGGCACTAAAGTCTTTCCCGCCAAGACACATTACGCATTCATTGGCCGTGGGGGTTTCAAAAATAGCTGATAATTGTTTTGCGCAAGCAGCTCAATCGTAATTAACAAACAGCAGCTTCGCAATTGTCAAGCCATATATCGAGATTCCGTGAACAACATTGCTGCGATCGCCTCTTACATAATAAAATGGCAGAAAACGGCCAAGCAAGAGGATATGCGAGAGGGACGGTGAAGCACTTGGAATTTTGAATTCTGCCTTCTCTGTAGGAATGAGGAAGATGAAGCGGCACTTCACTTATCTGCTTAACAGCCGGCAGAGATGCCTCACTCGCACTTACACAGCCAAGCTCCGGCATGGTTATCACTTATCGCTTAATAATACACTCGGCGTGCAGATAATATTCTTTTTATTGGTGTCGCGCGTTCGCGCACCGAACGCATCCAGAGATTTCGGGCCAGGAACACGCAAGGCCAAGCGGATCGTGTATTTTGTCGCAATTAGGCTGTCGTCCCACGAGGAGACAATTCATTACACGAGATTGATTACCCGATTACACGAGTATGGGTATTTTTAATAGCACGCGGCATTATTCTAGGCGTCGCTTGTCCTGGCTTTGTCGGCTGCTCGAGCCAACGCCATTTTCTCTATCAGATTCGGAATTCTATAAGTATCGCCGCGAGCCTCTTTGCACATTTTACTCGACACAGACTCGCGCAACTTGACAACAAATAATCATAGACCAAGTATTTTGGCCGTGGCCTTGGAAAAAATTGCTTTGGCGGGGGTGGCTCTGCTGGAGTAGGGAGTTTTACCGAAACTCGGCAGCCCCAGCCAACATTGTTTGTACAATTGTTGGAAGTAGTAATGTGAGGGAATTAATGTGTCAAATTGGCTTGGCGGCAAACCTTCTCGGCGCAATAAATGTCAAAGTAGCGAAAGTAGCGAGTAAGGTGCAAAAGGAGCCAAATAATGAGCTGGGAATTACGTCGAGCAGATGAAATGGCATAGTAATGGGCAATTTTTTACGGGAATTTTTAATGATTGTAAGATAAAGTATTGTTTGGTGAAATGTCGTGTTGTGCAATTGGAGGTCAAAGTGTTGATTGTTGATGTGGGGTAAAAGGGTGGGAGGAGAGTAGGCAAGTCGAGGGATGTCGATGGGTGAGGGCTTTCGGTTAGAGATTAAAAGAAGAAAACCAATGGTATCGATGATCTTCGTTAATTTATTATCACCTTAACGTTGCTACAGTGTTTTACTATAATAAGAGCTGCACACACATAACTCTCGCACCCTTATATCATGCATCGCAAATTATAAAGGGAGATGAGATGTTGAAGATGATAAGTAACATATTTGCGCGCGTTTATGATAGAACCTCAAACTTCATTGTATTCTCCATGTCTTTCATTGTTTTTTTTTTTTTTTTTTTTTTTTTTTTTTTTTTTTTTTTTTTTTTTTTTTTTTTTTTTTTTTTTTTTTTTTTTTTTTTTTTT
>JAPYYT010001969.1:0-21815 GCA_030522565.1 Ceratosolen corneri
ACTACTTCCCGACTAGCGCCTACTTCTCTCCACTGGTCAACGGTCTTCCTTCCCGGAGTTCAACGTATATGAAAAAACGAACAAGGTTTGAAATATACAGTCTATACAAACCCCAGAAGGACAAAGGTGGGGTTAACCAGCATCATCAGGCAAGCAACGACCGTTATGTAACATTAAATTGAGGCCACACCGGTATTCAATTTGTAATATACATACAATATATAAAACCAGAATCAACATTATTCTGGATTATAATTAATAGTTATAAAACCCTACTTGACCGTATTAAAATATAATAATTTATATAGTTGTATTAGTTATTATATTATTATAGCATTCTTTAATTTTTTGCGATTTAGCTAAAATATAAAATATCTTAGAAATTCAATTATATTCGAGATTCCGTTGAAGTCTCGAGTTTGTCTTAATAGTACTTCATTGTTTAAAAGTACGCTAGAAAATTCGAGAATAATCCGCTAGTGCCTAAGCTCTCAAATCGAATTTATGACCCGCCTTTATGTACAATATGATCTTTTTTAAAATTTCTTTGTTTAAAACTAGAAGTTCGAGTATCGCCTTCCTTCATTTGCATTTCTTATATCAAAACAATGTATAAATCAACATCGTTATAAAGAGACTAGGAACACCAAGAGCGTTGACACTCCCCGTGTTTTAGGCGAACGGTTCCCACCGAAATGGTAAACAAGAATATCAGCTTAGCTATTGCGCAGCAATCTACTTCATAACATATGACCGTATGACATTCATCTATTCTCTAGCAAGGCCATGCCCAGGGTCTACCCTAATTATTACAGTCCGTCAATTATAGTGTAATAATAGTCCAATGACTGCATCTTCCTACTCCCAAGGATACAAGCAAGTGACCACCCGTCGCGTAAAAGCGAGGTGATATAGTAGAAAATAGTCTCAGTAATCGATTGAAATCGATAAGTGCTTCGGACCTGAGTCAGTGCCAGTATTGGACATAGCGCTGAACGCTATTTTTCATCGAAAAGGAGTGCAAAACTTCCACTTTTCTTCTCTTCTTCTATTCTCTTTTCGACCCCTACACTAGATCTGAGGAAAGTAAGCTTCAATCTCAATCCGGGTATGACCTTTAAATAAGAACATAAAGGTAATCGAAGACTTAGAGCCGTATAAGTAAAGGCAGCTAAGGGCAAGAAGCCTGGCTTCAAGGAAAGTATCCGTTTATTTTTTGAACATAAAATATCTACAATTTAGATTAAATAAAGCAACTTATATGAAAGAGAGCATCGCATATGAATGCGTTCAACATTTATTTATCCCTTTCCCCTTCTGCTATCTGTATCTCCCACTCAATGTCTTGGGGAGAATTCACACCTACATTATTTACTGAATAATTTACAATCAAAAACTTTAATAAATAGCTTTTTTATAACATTAACTTTATATAATATATAATTGTTTTGATTAGTTTTCTTAAATTTAATTTCGTTTAAAAAGTCATGTAATAAATCACAAACCAAAGTTTATATTGAAACGAATAACTATGTTTTATTAGTTTATACAATATCTACATAAAATGGGAAAGTAATAAGTGTAATAAAAATAAATAAGTATTTTTTCAATTCGATCATTATTAAAAATACATCAAATTATTACTAGATAACTGAGATTCAAGATGAAACAAATGCTCTCATATAAAAATTTAAACAAAGTATATCTTAAAAAAATTAAATTAAATTTTTATATTTATATTTCGTATGTAGTTTTATTTGAGCAAAGTTGAATAATTATATTTCTAAGCATAGGATTATTGATATATTACATTTGAATTTTATCAATTAAATTATTTTATTAGTTAAAGTCTAATACAACAAACAAAACTGTTTATATTTACAAATATTAGTATTAATCAAAATCAATTTAAAAACGGTTTTTATTTATTACATCTACTAATTATATATATATATATATATATATATATATATATATATATATATATATATTGATAAAACAAAATAAATTTATCATTATAAATTATTTTATTAAATTTGATGAAGTGTTTTTTTAAAGAAAAATAATTCTTTTGTATACAAATTTTCTATATTTCTTTACAATTAATCATGAAAAGCCAACATAATAAATTTTTACACTGTATACAACTTTCATTATCTGAATACATTTACAAATATATTAATAATATTTTACAAATAAAATTAATTTTTGGTTCATTTTCAATGCAACATTGAATAAAGAATTCACTTATCGACTTACAGTATATAAAATATCCATATATAGAAATGCCATTGAAAAACATTAAATAATAGGATGATAATGAAATAAATGCATATATCGAGATAATACAAGATTTATGACAACTTTTAACTATTTTATATAATATTAAATATGTTACAAATTCTTATAAATTAATGTTTATAAATAAAATTACGTTAATTATCAAAAATAATGTATGTATTATTTTCATTCATATTTTAAATGTAATGAATTGTAATAAAGTAGTACTTATATCTAAAATAATAAATAAAGTAATACTTATATAATAAAGTTCAATAATAAATTAAAATTATAAATCCAACAATTCGTAAAAATACACATTTTTGGTCCATTCAAATATTGCTACTTATAACTCATTTGATTAAAAATTGATATTTATACAAATAGTTTGAATATTTTCGTGTTCAAACTTTTACATAATAAATATTTTGAATTAATAGATGTTACAATTTATATACAAAAATTGAGTTACATATAAAATTTTTAACTTTTCTTTAATTCTATTATAATAATATAATAAATAAATGATTTTGAAAACACAAATTTAAAAACTTATCAAAATTTTTTAAAATGTTCAAACCATTATTAATGATTTTTGACATTATAAATAAATATATACCTTAAAATACTTGATGTATTAAATTAATCTGTAAATAATATTTTACAATTTCAATCACACTTTTATTATTTTAAAATAATGAATGTCTTTTTGTTAAACTAAATTTGTCAATTTTGTATTATGATTT
The DNA here is from genome assembly GCA_030522565.1 of Ceratosolen corneri. Taxonomy (NCBI): domain Eukaryota; kingdom Metazoa; phylum Arthropoda; class Insecta; order Hymenoptera; family Agaonidae; genus Ceratosolen; species Ceratosolen corneri. The sequence goes on from JAPYYT010001969.1 coordinate 3,027, forward strand.
TGTTTGTCAGCATTGTAACGAATTATAATTTTATATACCTACATATATATATATATATATATATATATATATATATATATATATATATATAATTTATAAAATATTTATATAATTTTATCTTATATAAAAATATAACATACATTTTTAAATATAAATATTTTATCTAAAATATTGTTTAAAAAAACATCAAATGAATAAAGATAACTTTTTTGTATCGCTTATTATTTTTCATAATAAATAGAAAATAGATAAATAACTAAGTTAAACCATCTGTACACTGTTTTCTCTCTTCCTCAACCCTCTGTCTTGTTCGATTGAAAGCCTCGGTCTTGAGGAAATCTACGGTCTTATATACTGTTGAAGTAGGTGTTGATTGTGTAAGTGGCAATGTTGAAATATTAAAATTTTCGAATGTTCCTAGATCAAGATCAAGATACTGAAGATCAACAAATTTTCTAGACGATACTGGAATAAAATTATTTTGATCCTGAAAGTAGTAAATCTGTAAAATAAACTTATTGAATCAACTGAAGTAAATGAATTTTAATTATAATGAATCCTTTATATATCTAAAAGCATATTATGAAAAAAGAAATTAATATATTATTTAGTTTATTACTAGCATATCTTTCAGTCAGTAAAAAGAAAAGTAAGAAATATATCAAAACATAAAAACATACCTCTTCTTTATCTTCTATTACATTGTCCTCGTCAGAAATTGATTGGTACCTATTTGAATGTACAGCAGTTCTTATTTGCACACTGGTTGATGGTGAAACTAATTGTAAAGGTCCTTAATGTAAATAAAAATAAATTTAATAACAATTTATGTATGATTTTAATTTCACGATAAATATATCCATAAACATTTATTACATTTAATATATTAATAAAATAATAGATGAGCCTGTTATATTTAAATTTATCAAATACTGTTTATATATGATATACAATTTTCGATTTTTTAATATTTTTTGAAAGACATTTCGAGTATAAATTGTGATGATTTTTCCATCATCATTATATTTATTTATAAAATAAAAATAAATATATGATAAAACTAGTTTAAAGAAATATTTTGATCATTATATTGATTATTTATTTTGTACATGTTGACAAATTAAATTATAAATAATTAATACGATTAACTACAGCTATTTAATATTTTATATTAGGTTATTATAATTAATATTATATAATTATTTTAATAAATGACTCAATTATTCTTCTCAAAATTTTTAAATAATATAACATGTGAATATATACTGTACTTTCATGCAAAAACTTATTTAGTGGTGGTTTAAGTTTGCGATTAATATTGGGAGGCTCTGCAGGTGAATGTTCAGCCAAACTCAACTCTACTGTTGCAGAATTAGATAATAGTTCATTACTAATTATGGATAATCTATCACTCATCTTTCTGCCTGGTTTTAATTCTCGATCAATAACAGGTGGTGATACTAATACTGTCTTTACTGTAGTTGGCATTACAGTTGTTGAGGTTACAAGAAGTTGTGACTGTAAATTGGAACTTAATGGGGCAGCTACATTAATTTCATGCTTAATTAGAGGACTTGGCAAATTGGAGTAAGTTGCTGTTATTGATGATTCTGAACGTGAACTTGATGGCTCGTCATCATGAAAATCATACCGAAAAATGCGGTCATCAGTATCTAATGTATCATTCAAACTTTAAATTAATAAAATATTGCTTACATTTTTAATACTATCTAACATAAAAATTCTATAATAAATTTAAATTATTTCATCTATAGTATGAATGTAGAATTAATTTTTATTTATGATAAAATATCAAGTTTAAAATTTTTGTAATTATTAGCATTGTTTTGAATGTTTAGAATGACAGAAATTAAAACTATTCTACTATTATATACTAATGTATAATAATATAACTAATGTAACATTTACTAGTTTAACTAATGTATATTAATCAAAATATACGTCTACTATACAACTACTTATAAATGAATGTTACTAGATTTAAACACGTATTAATTTTATACAAAAAAGTAATAAAATGAATCACATTACTGAACATTATTTTGTAAAAAATCTGATTATTATTTGATAAATTATTTTTATATTACACGTTTTAAAAATTATTACTTTTTATAATTATATTTATATTTAAACAAAAAATTTATAATGTTTTAGTTACATTTTGTTTTATAAATATAAATATTTAAAACCAAATACTGTGTCAATTTATGTAATTAAATATTTTTAAAAACTTTATTTAGGGAATTTACTTACCAACTGCATTTATTGGTGCAGCATTGGTATAGCAATGTTTAGTTTGTGATTGCTTATTTAGTATGCTATCTACCATATTAGGCTGATGAGATCTTGGAAAGTCATAAGTATCATCTGTAGTTATAGTTAACACTGGAAATATTGGTTTTGATATAGTTGATGCAACAGGCTTTGAGCTCTCAGTTGCCCCATCAAGATTTAAATAATTATGTTCAAGATTTTCTAATGCCATATAAATAGGTTTTGGAGGCCTTGGTGGAGCTGAAATCTCTTCTGCAGTTGTTGGTATCGTTGAATCAACTATTTTTAACTTTCCAAATCTTTTACATACACTCCATGAACCTGTTTTTCCACCATTATCATTATATGATTTTGAATCACCTATAATAATATTTTACTATTTAAGCTATAAAAATATTTAAATAAATCTACTAAATTTGGTAACTTTTCTAATTTAAATTAAAGTAAATTAAATAACACTTATATAAATATAATGCTCTATAGTTATACTAATAATTCTTTTTCAATTTTTTAATTTACCAAGTGATGAAAACGTTTCCCAATGAACACTGGGTACTGAAACCATCCATTCATCATCAGTAAAAACACTTTCAGCATCTGTTGTTGTAGGTGATCTTGGTGGAGATGGAACTAATCTTCTTGGAGCATCATAATGTTCTAGACCTTGACCAAGAACAGAACTAAAAGAATTTGAGTCATTAAGACTTCGACCAGATACACACTCACTTATAGGAATGTATGGACCAGATATTGTACTTGCAGGTGAAATCGGTGGTGATTCTTGAGTCTCGAATGTAAATACTATTAGAAAAATAATTTATGTAAAAAATATTAGCAATGTTACAAGATATTTTATAATTAAAATGTAACAGTGACAGAGAATTAAATAGGAGATAGATATTATATATACTAACATAAAAAATACAATATATATTTTAGATTTAATTATTTTATTAATGAATATAGATAAAAATTTCATTTTAATTATTGCCTCTGCACTTATACAATGTTTTTGAAATCATTTAGATGATTGTCAATTCATTAATAATTAAAATAATAAGTTATAATAAACCTATTTTCTATTCTAAATATATAAAAATTAATAAAGAATGACTAACATTGACATTGTCGTTCATCATCTTCAGCCTTCAATCCACAAACTTGACAAACTGCATCAACCCATTTATTCATATCAGCTTCATTTGTAGCAACAAGATAATATGTTCTCTTTGGTGTCTTCACATTAAACATAAATTGATACTTTTGCTTTCGATTTTCAAATCTTAGACCTGCATCAACCTATTTTTAATGTGTAGCAATAAAATATATTAAATTTTTTTTATTTAAAGTAATAAATTTGCTTCTATTACTTGCTCGCATTGGTCAAGATCAATTTTCCCTTTCAGTTTCCGACATTTTTTATCTGTATAATATTCCAAAAAATATTGACCAGGCAATTCTCCACTGTGTCGAAGTACGAACCATCTTTCTCTCCATCTCTAAAAAATTTGTATAAAACATATATTAGTATATATTAACTATGTTATTTAATAAAATGACTTGTTAACAATATTTGGCAACAATGTTTAATATAATTATATATTATATATTATTATATTATTATAAGTAAATATTATATTTTTTTTACTAATATTTTATCCTTTTTATTTAAAAAATCAAATAAAACATTAGAACAATTATAAAAATTTCTTTTACAATTTATAAATTTAATATATTTTATTTTTTTATACACAGAAGTACTCAATAATTAAATATAATACTTGATACATAATTCCTAAAAACATATTTCATATAAAATTTAATAAAATAAGGATTATTTTAAATAGAATTCAAAATAATCTTTAAATATACTTGCATTAGTATTATAATAAACTTATATAATATTCAAAAATTAAATGGTCAATATTAGGTACAAATTTTATTAATAAGTTTTATTAATATTTAGTTTTGATTTTATTTAAATTCTTATGAATCTATAATCATCAAATTTTTTAATAAGCTATATTTAAGTTTGTATTAACCTATAAATGATTCATGAACCAAATATATAATAAAAAAAATTGTCATTTAACAAATACGAATCATTGTCATTTTCCCATTAATCTTTTTCATCTTAAAATGAGATGAATAAATTGGAAATATATGGATCAACTTACTGCTGACTGTATGAAATGTATACAATAGTAATATAAAATTATAATATATCAATGTGATCTAAAAAATATTTTTAAAATATCTAAAAAAGATTAGTAATACAAATGTATAAAAATTCTAAAAAATATTTAATGAACATTATAATAAAGTAGAAAAGTTAAAATTCTAAAAAAAAAAATCATCTATAACTCAACAAACTAAATATTTTATAGTACAATTGGAGGAATAAATTTATAAAATTAATTAAATGAATAAATATTTATTATTACGTGAACAAAATTAATTTTAATCTACTCATTTATTGGCCGTAATTTTATAGAAATAAAAAGTGATTATGAAATTAGATATACATAAAATATGGATGTAAAACTAAAAAAAAAATTAAAATTGGCAAACCGCTCTCCAAAGTTTGGTAGGTGGTGATTTTATCAACCATCCTTCGTGCACGATCTCCTGGTTCTTGAACGCCTCCATAATAATCTCTGACCTCGTACTTCATTGAGGACGACGGAGAAAGACTATTTCTACACTTTGCTTAATATACTCGTGTTCCTCAATTCAAAACTGCTTTTATCTTGCCCCCTCCCGTGCTTGATTACGTTTGTACATGCATTCTTTCCTTTTTAGGTTACGTCACCAGTAACAATAATAAATGATTATTTTATATTTTCCTAACTGTAGACCTTGCCGAACTTTAATTTCAATTTTATAATTTTTCCATATAACTTTTATAATTAATGGCATCTATATTCAGATTCTATGCTAATTAACAAATACACTATTATAAATTTTTAAATTTTATAATTAAATACAAGTAAAATTGCTTCAGTGAAGCCATAATTTCTGTACAAACAATACGTTTACATTTTGAATTCTAATTTTTGCTTAAGGTCCAATAACTATTTATTAGTAAGTAGATCTCTTTTTTTTCATTTCTTTTGTATATTAATAACTCATTGTAATAAATGTAAATTTGAGTATAAATTATTTATGTTTATTTGTAATTTATAGTATGTTATTAACATATGTTATTAACATATAAATTATTTATGTTTATTTGTAATTTATAGTATGTTATTAACATATGTATGTACTTGTTTCTAAATTATTAATATAATTCTTGTGAATGATATATATTTATTTTATATGTGTAATTTCAATTATTCCTAAAACACGTAATTTATATTTATAAAATTTGTTTATAAAAAATGGCTGTTTTCTGTATTACATTATTTTTTAATGAATTTCAGTTTGTTTTAATTATCGTAAGTAAATTAAATAATAATATGCTGTATATATTTATAATTACTATAAAAATATTATAACTGTTTTATGTAACAAAAACTTTTATTCATATATAATTAAATTAGTTACATTTGAGTATTATCATAATTTTTATATAGAAATTATAACCACTTAGTTCACTTGTAACTATGTCATATTTTACATTATTTTTAATGATATTAAAAATTTACCATATCACAAAGAACATTTTTACTATAAAAGTTAATAAAAACTATAACCATTGTTCTCACCAACAGCATCAATCAATTTCAATTATACTGATGCTTTAATAATGCTTATTGCGGTACAACTATATATTTATCAACTTATATTTAACAGATATTAAAAATAGTTATTATAAATAAATTTAATATATGAAAAGGTAGTGAGTAAAATTTAGAGCAAATATTATTAACTGCAATAATACGAATAACTACACCTGTTATACAGCTGCACATCGAAAGAACGAATTTAACGCCATTGTAACGTAAATTGCACTGTTTAATACATTAATTCTTCGATACGTTGTAATAACATTTTTCTAATTTCAAACCTTAACAATCTAATTTTACATATTGTTTATGTTTTTATATATACATATTTACCTCGCATGTATACTGGATAAAATAATTCTGTGACAAAAAGTTAAAAATTTTACACCTACGTCTAAATCACTTTAAACACAAGAATTTGGGGTAAGAAGTCAAAGCTCTAAAACTGCCTGTTATCTTTATTAACTATTTTCTAAAAAGAATAAGTTTTACGATAATAAACAATGGAAAGAATACCGATAATAACAAATTGATTCGGCTGATTGTACTTAATTATTTTATTACTAGCAATAAATCATCTGTGTAATTAAATTTACGAATTTTAAATACAAAGTTATATGTTAAATAATTAATCAATAGTACAATTTATTTCAAACCAGCATTGCTGAGTAATTTTTATCAATTACAGGAATTCTTATAATTCATGAATTTTAATTTTATTATATTACTTTATATTAACAAATAATAAAATTTGTCAACCTTACTCTTTATAACTGCTATAATATGATTTTATATACATAATATTTTGATTTCTATTATTATTTTATTATCATCTACTAGTCGATCTTTTTTTGGACAAAAATTAATTTTCTCTTTAATTTGTTTAAAGTTGATCCAAAATATTTAATTTTATATATTAATTTATTACATATAAATACTAAATATATTTACATATAAATATTTACATATAAATATTAAATATTAAAATGTAATATAATATGTACGATATATTAATGAATAATTGTAGAATAATTATAATAATGTATTGTTATTTAATTAAATTTCTTCAAGTACGCAGTGAATATTTAAAAAATAAATATAAAAATAAGAGAATTATTAAATAGAAAATCTTGAAAATCTAGAGAAAAAAAAATCAATAGAAAGAATCTAGTTGCTATTTTTCTTATTCAATGCATTTGCAAATAAGGCTAATATTGATTTAAAATCATTTAATGAAATAAAGATTAATATTTTTTTGTAATATTTAGGGTTCTATTTTAAAATGTAAAAGTTAAATATTAAATTTTCAAATATATTTATTTATTAATAATAAATAAATATAAATGTTTAATGTTTAAATTGTATATAATTATCAAATTTAGTTTATTAGAAACAAAAATTACTGCTGTAGTAACATAATGTAGTAATGGAAATTCCGTAAGTGTTATATAAATCATATGCAATATATATATATATATATATATCATATATTTAAATTGTGTTCATTTTTTGCCATTCTAGAGGAGACAATCATAATTATTATAAAAGAATAAGATTTTTTATAATGGGAATTATTTATTTTTTTATTTCTGATACTGATGAATTTCAAAATGGTTTTAACCTAGAGTCAAGCGATGAGCACTATGAGCAACACATAGTAACATTACATATACAGTAACATAACATAGTACATTTGAATACATAAATGTATAATATATCATCAATCTTATTTTTATTAAAGTTAAAAAAATACTAATTTTATCAACGCTCAAATTAAATTATATTATTAAATTATATGTATTAAAATATATTAATTATGAATTAATCAGTTCAAAAAAATATAATATATATAAAATAAGGTATTCAATTTTATTAATAATTAATAAGCAATATAAAAGTATTTATATATATATCTTATATAAACTATCTTTTATAAAATAAATTGTATTACTTATATAAGTCATTCAATTTATTAAAAAAAATTATTAGTACATTGTTTTTATTACATAAAAAATAAAGTCAATAGCTTTTATAATTAAAATTCAATTATTTAATACATATAGTTTTAGAACAATTTTTATACATAATATTCTATGCACTAGTATTTACAAGACTAAATACACAAGCCTTGATTTTATGAGTTGATAGATTTAGAGTGATAGTATGTAAAAAATTAACATATAGAATAATTAATAAAACTTGTATTATTATATGTTTTTTATAATTTATTATAATTTGTTTATTAAATTTTTTATTTAAAAAGATAATTTTAATTTATAGTTAATATAAAAATAATTATTAAAGTATTATTTTTACAATAAAATAAAAGTAAAATTAAAATTTAAGTAATAAAGATATCAAGCACACTTTGTCTATCATACTTTTTTTTCATATCCAGTTAAACCTCAATAAATTATTGTATGTATAAATAATTTAACAAATACATTTTCATTTTTAATATAAAGAAATTTTACTAAGAATTTAATTCACTTGATTTTTCTTTTACAGGTGCCTGAATCAAGGTAGTTGTGCTTTGTAAATTTTTACCACTTTGTAAACTGGAGTGGCTAGAAGATCTACTAGGACTTTGACTTCCAGGTCCTACTGGCATTTGAACTTGTGGTTGAGGCGGTATTCGTACTCCAGATCCATTAATTGACATTGAATTTGGTTGCAATTGCATGTGATACTTGTAAATATTCTCTGTACTCTCAACAACTCCTAGAATGCACAAAATTATTTCTTTTATTTTTTAAGTATATTTCTTATTATGTGTTCAAGATTTCATTAGTTTGTTGACCATCGGTACTATCTCTGTTTGTAAATTCTTTTAAAAAACATTCAATATGTATATGACTGCCAAATGTGCCCTAAGAGTGTACGAATATAATCAGAAAATACATCGAATATTACTTCTCTCTCTTTTATGACCATTTACGATTGTCTTTACTCGGACTGAGCCTCAAAAGATTTAGACAATGGTCAATAGAACCATCACGTGTCTTGTAATACGAACCTAGTAAAAACAAGAGACAACACTTTCTAAGCATAAACAGCTTCGTTGCTACACTTCGTGAAATTTTCTTCATGAAACGACACAAATTGGAATTCATGAAAAACCCAGCCAGGCTTTATGACGTCGGGGTACCGCGCGATCCGCGGTCCGACGTCCCTAAGCGCTGCCAGCACTTCGCCCTTCTCCTGTATAAGGACGTTGACACTTTTTGCTAGGGCTCCAATGACAGTAGACAATTAGTTTTAAACAATCAACAAATCTTCCAACTCTCACCAAAATCTAAGATGACCACCCTTACTCAAGGAGCGGGGTAAAGATGTGAAAACTAAACAGCAAGCGCGCTGCGCTTCAGAATTCTCCTAAAAATCAAGCTCTCAAAATCAATCTCACATTAGTCTTACAAACAACCCAGAGATTCTCAAACAGCAGTGTTCGGCATCATTACGTTGAAGCTTCTCCCGACGCTGTTAAAAGGTCGCCACACGTTACATAATGAACGCTTGGGTTCGCGGACTTCAACATACAAGTGAGCGCCGCACAACAGGACCCACCGGCTGCAGCTACCCCTTTCCCTCGGCCAAGTGATATATGCCGCATGCATTGCCAGCGTGGACCGGCAAACGGAGAAGGGCAAGAGCATAGAAACGTAGACCAAAGGCAAGTAGCGATACCTACACATAATTTTCCGGACAAAAGGACTGCCGTGGCATTTAACACATAATTAAATGGTACGTGGCACTTCAGAGCCTGTTATATTTGCTAATAAATAATTAAACAAACTATAAGAATAATAGGCCTTGTAAAACTCCTTAACTTCAGTTAAAGTAAGTAAAGGCCAATCAAATAATTAATAATTAATATAAATAATTATACAAGAATAGTTATAGCAGAAATCAATTAATAAAACCACTCGAAGCTTAGCGGTATTCAATTTACGGCTGAATATTGTGAATGCAAGGCATTTTTTGCACAAGACAACAACCGCATTGAATTTCTTTACCAAATTTTCTGTTTATTATGTAATCTATAAAAATATTACTGTCATTTTTATAAAGTAATATAAATTTAATCAAATATTTATGATCAAGTACAAAAAATTATAAATACTTTAAAAATGTTTTCTTAACAATGTGTTAAATAAAAATCAATAAAACAGAAAATTTTATTACTATAAACTTAATTTTACTTAAACAATCACTTCAGAATATATGAATAGTTATTGATTCATCCATAAATATTATTTAAATATTAATTTGTAAGTAATCTTATAATAATAAAAATTGATTTACCTGCTTGCAAATTTAGACTACGACCAAGAACACCACTCTCTTTTGATGGTGGGCTCCACCAATTGACAAAAGTTCCAACTACAGGAACATGACGTAAAATTCCATCTTGCCATAATTTTTCAGTATTTTCACGCTCCAAATCAGTTTGCGCTGCTTCTATACCACGTTTTACTACCTCTGACATTGTATCCATTAATTTTGAATTTGCTTCTACCTCCTGACCAACTTGAAGGACAAGAGTCAATAACTCGGCTACATCTAAAAATTGTTCTTTTTAATTTTAATCATTTATAATGTCTTCATTCAATATTAAGGATATTCCATGACTTAACATACCAAGTATAACAAATAAGTTTTAAATATGTATTATAAATATAAATACTTTTAAATTTATATTATTAAATTTATATTCAAATATACAAACAATATAAATATATTTTATTTTGTAAATCAAACTTTTTTTTAAAATTACATTTCTAAGTTTTAATCACAAATTAATATACATGATAATAAATTTTTTACTTTGCATATACTCATTGCCAATTTTATAAAATATACCTGTATCATGAGTAACCATTCCAAATCGAACACAAACTAAACCATCAGTGCCTTCACCAAGTGAAAATGCAGCATCAGTACTTCGTAGTGTTTCCACTAAATGGGTGTTTAAATTATTCAGTTCTTCCTTTGCCTGATCAGTTAACACATGAACCCAAGTAGAAGGTGAATATCTAACCCCTCCTAGGCCAGCCCAACCTGGCATCTCAACTAAATGCAATGAATCATTTTCCATTACTAATTGTGTAAAAGTTTCTTTATGATGAACAGTTGCTAATAGAATATCCTAAAATATAAGAATCAATAATTTGAATAAAGTTGAATAAATTTAAAGAGATAATCAATTGTTTATATTGATAATTTTTGGAATTATATAACAAAATGTTTTGAATTAGCTGTTATTGAACTTTGTAAGGTTAAAGATGACTGTAATTATTTTCTAATAATATACAAACAATATTTAAATATTAATTTAATATTGTGTACATGAGCATATATGTTTTATGCAACCAATAACTATTTTATATAATTTACATACATATTTTGGAATTTCAAATTTTAATCACTGTTAGATAATTATTCATTATTTATAGTAGATTATAACAATATAGATGATTTTTTAAATTAAAAAAATATTGAAATAATGTATATTTTAAATTACTGTACAATTAGAAATTTTTATTTTACAAATTAGATCATTTCAGAATTATGGAAAATTTTTTATAAAATCTACACAAAATCTAAAAATACAATGATATGATTCATTACAGAAAGAAGGACTCATTTGGGCTTTATTCATACACATTTTCAATAGAAAATATTTTTTAAAAGCTAGTGATGGATGGATGGTTGGAAACCATATATATATATGAAAGCAAAATCATTCTCATCTTAACTTAGTTTGGTAAAATACAAATGTTTGCTACTTGTTACTGTTTTAATTATTTAAATAAAGATATATAAAGATGAGATTGTACCTCATGCTTGTATACAGATTATTCCTATTAACTAGCTTCCTCTCCCAAACAATCTTTGTAATTTTTAAAACTATTAATACAATTTTAAAACTTCATTAATTTATTATTTCATCAAAATATAAATATAAAACGATGAAAACTTACAATTTGCTGTTCTAAGCAGGCAACGACATTATCGATATCATCATTGTTGGGTGGATTTTGAACACTCTCAAGCGGGCAGATTCTAATAGCGATTCCATAATGTTCTATTTCGCACAGTTCAATATCCACATTTTCAATATCGCGCTGTAAAATCTGACCCAACCAGGAATTTAATTTATCAAAATAAGGTGGTACACGCTGTAGTTCTTGAGTATCTGTGCCAGGTGGTACAAATTGAAATACAAGAGCAGTCGCTACAACTTCAAGCAATTGTGGCCCATTTAATGGATTTATTATCAACTCATTTATTGTATAAGTACCTGATTCACCTCCAGGTTTCTGGCTCTAAAACATTCATATTTTATACTACTTGATATTAATATTTAATAAAAATACAAACTATAATCGAATTTTGTTGGTAAATTTGAATTTATACTTATTAATATTATAAATATTTAGTAACTATACATTTTTTGTACATTTTCCTATGAAAATTTAAATAGCTTAATTATTCTAATAGTTTATCAAAAGAATTAGAATTTTAGGTAACTTAATTACTTTATATAAAAAAAGATATTACAAATAAATACAATATATATCTATCTATCATATCATATCTATCGTATTCTAATACTTACTAGTAGTCTAATGCAATTAAATTTTTTAATTTTTCTATACAATTCCTCTACAACTAAGAAACAATGTTTAAAACGATTAACAATGCCATCGCGACTTAAAACTTGTAACACCATCCAAAGAGGCAAGGTTGGTAACCGTTTTGATACAGAGTCTATCATTAAACCAGATATTAATGACAATGTCGTTTCCCTAGAAGTTGAATGTACATTCCTTGTATCAGTTAATCTATACAATGTCTAGTTACGGCAAAAAAATTATATAGTCAAGGAATGCAAATAGTAATTCCAACAATTTTTAAAAGAACTTATGCTTAAAATATTTTTAATTAAATAATACTATAAAAGATAATAAATTAATATATATTTTTAATTAAATAATACTGTAAAAGATAATAAATTAATATATATTTTAATCTTAAATTTAGCTTTGATATTAATTTAATACATTAGTCTTCATAAATTATTTATATACAAATTATAATTAAAATTATATAAAATAATATTAAAACTGTTCATAAAATTTATCTTTTATTTTAACTTGAATTAAAATTTAAATTTAACTACAAGAAAAGGTTTACAGTTAGTTTTATAATAAAACGTTATAGTAGAAAGTTTAATTTTATATATCGAACATTGTAATTGTGAAAATTTAAAAAATTTAATTATAAATTTGTTAAAGGATACAACTACTGGTAATGAAGGTATTCCTAACCAAATGCCAAGAGGTAGTGTAATACTATCTGCAATTTTTGAAGACTTAAAATAAAAATAAATTAATTAGTTATCAGAATTAAAAAATTTATGACATTTATGACAAAAATATGTAATAGGAATTAAAAAATACATATAAAATAAAAATGGATATTATTTTTAGTTTTACCACATCTTTTGTTGAATTATTTAAAACTAATGCTGCTAAGGAATCACCCCGAAGATGTAACCAAACATCATATTTATCACATATGTCGCGTAACCTACTTATATTATCACAATGCCCTGTAAGGACAGACCCTGCTTCTGCTAACAATAACAGTGGTGTTACAGTATTTGATTGGGAATCTTCGGTTAATCGTCGTTCTAATACTGAAATATCCATACTATACCGAGATCCAAATATTGTATTGTGTGGAATGGGCCTTATGCAGTGTAATGGCAATGAAAACTGAAAAAATAAACAAAATAATTTTTTATTCATTAAATATTACATTTTCTGTATAAAATTTTATTAATAAAAAATATAATTTATCATTAATAATATTTGTATATCCATAAAAAATATATAAATTTAATATTTTATAAAAATAGATGCAATTTTTTGGTATGTATTTTAAATTAAGTATTTTAAGTACATATTATGTATAATAAGTATATTTTTATTTTATCTTACAAATTAATGAAATAATTTATTACCCTGGATTGATTTAAATTTAAAGTTCTAATTCTAATGTTACTTTTAACTAATATTTTATACCTGATCATAATACCTATTATGAGAAATTTTTATTATACATAGAATTTTGTTTGATTTAACATTACATATAAGAACATTAATATTATAAAAGTGTAAAATAAAAATTTAAATAAATTTTAATTAAAATTTACTTTTAAACCCTAATTAACTTACTTGTTTACATAAATGCTGAACTAATCCAAGTGGGGCAGTGACTGAACTATAAATTAATGGAAGTGAAGTAGCTAATGCTGTAAAGCCTTCATCTATATATCTAGGATATTTTTTATGTAATGCTAATCGAATGACCCTTACGAATCCTTCCAATGGATCTTCATGAAAAAATGAACCACAATCAACAAACCTAAAAATATGACTGAGCCATCTTGTAGTATCAGCAACTAAACGACCAGCTAACTTTTGAGCATGTGATCTAGGTAATGACATCACATAAGCGGATAATGAATGAGATATTAAAGCTAATTTGGCTACATCTGTAGTGGATGGCAAGCTTATTGTTTGATTTGGTTCAGCTTTTCCACCTTCGATTATTTGAGGACCATCTTCGTATACAATAAGGTCCTATATATGAAAATAATCTTATAAAATAAATGAATATATAATTAAAATTTAATAATAAGAATTTAATATATAAGCAATGGAAAATTATTCAATTAATTTCCAAGATACAAATCTTCCAAAATTTCATACAAAATAAAAATTTTATTTTGAACACATTCTTAAAGTTCATAAAGAAAAATATGACGTAGAAAATTGAATTAATTTTGCAATGTTTCATTTTTTACCAATTTTTCTAATTTAATAATAAAATTAATCAACAAATTTAATACAATATATACTATCCCACCTGTATTAATTTAAATATTTCTTCAGGCGTTTTGGAATGTGATAAGAAACCTGAAGAATTGTTCCATGCACTACCATTAGACTCTGTTCCTTTTATAATAGATTCCTCAATCTTTGATATTGTCTTAGATGTTTTCAATCTTAATAAATTAATTTCATTCTGTGATAAATCCTGATTAAAAGATTTTTTCATAAATTTAGAAATATGTTACTCAAAATTTGTTTGTTGTTCAGCTTAGTAATTTAAACAAAATTATTTTTATTAATATAACAAAATACACTTGGTAGAAATTAATACTATCAATTTAAATTTTATATTTATTAATATTTAATTTTTAATATATAATTTTAATTAAATATATTCTTAAAAAGTAATTAGTAATTAATTATTACAATCAATAAAAATATTATCTATACATATTTACTAAAATTACAGAAAATTAATCAAGTTAATAAAAATGGATACATTTTAATAGAATTCAAATAAACATTATTAAATTTACTTTAGAAGTATATTATATTTATATAATAAGTATTATATTTGAACAAATCGTAAACTATCGCCTAAATTATAAACCTAAAAAGGCAAAACTATTAAAATAATACATTGTTATTACCAAGTCATTTGATAACGCAACAGTCCCCACACCATCAACCTGTCAAAATATTTTTTTTTAATTTTTGTTTTCATATGTGATTGATATCTATTGAATATTGTTCACGTTATATTATAATTTTTCTTTAGATTATCATTAAAATAATTTATTTCACTTCAAAGATCATTTGAATGTTAGAAATAGACCTTTTTTAGTACAAACCTTCGGAACATTACTCTGAATTATTTCCATTGCAGATTTGTCGTTAATCGCAATTTCTTCAGCCATCGTGGCAACACGCATAGAACACATTAAAGCTATAACAGTACAGCGCCGATGTAACGTAACTATCGAGTAACGTAAGGGTAAAAATCATTTCGTTTCTTAATTTACAATGGAGTACGTGACCCACATATATCGTGATTCTACAGTAATTATTTAGTAGATCATGTTTAGTTTTAACTGTTATATTACAAAATTATAATTATTTTCAAAATAAATTAAAAATATTTTTAACCTTTAAAAATTTTTTAATTATTACATCTATACCTAGAATAAAAATATATTAAGACATTTTATTATGTATATGAATGTTTACATATTTAAATAATTTTCTAATAATTTTGAGGATACTTTGAAGATATTATAGTGAAAATTAAAAATCAATTTAAAAATATATATTTTATGTAATAAAATCATAAGTATTAATACAATAGACAAGTTTTACTTTATTATATAACAGTTTTCTTAACTTAATTCCATATATTCTATAATTTGGATATAATTACACTATAGTATTCAATATTATTAAAATGAATGTAGTATGTATACATATTCAATAATAGAGTACACTAAATTATTCAATAATAACTTCGGCTCCAACTTTAATTAAAACTTCTTTTAAAGATTCTGCTTCTTCTTTAGTTAAATCACCTTTTACAATTTGGGGAACAGATTCGATAAATTTTTTGGCTTGAACTAAATTTAATCCTGGTACAGTATTCTTTATTTCTTTGATCAAAGCAACTTTTTGATTGTCATCATATTTTATCAACTTAAGTGCAAAGAAACTCTTAATTGCCTTAGGTACTATTTCTTCCTGAAATGAATGATATATAAATATTTAATTTTAGTATCTTAAAATTAAATAAAATACTTTTTGGTTATTGTAAAAATTAAAAAAAATATTTAAAGATGATCTTAAATAATATAATTTTATTCATTTTGAATACTAAAATTTATTTTATACTTTCTTTATCTAATCTGCACCTATTGTTACTATTTTAGTAAAAAAATATTTAAATATAAGGACATACATAAATCAAATAAATTATTGAATAAAATACATTGTAAATTATCGATTAATATTTAAATATTAATTTTGTATGTATATAAGTAATTACCTTTTCAAAATATGTTTTTTTCAAATTTTATCTTTATTTTATACAAATTACAGAAAATAGAACAAATCAATTTATAGAAAAAATATTTACATATACATTTAATTTTATTTCAATGAATTAATTATTATACACCGAATAAAAATAAGCAATAAATATATTTATATTTTTTACAACTATTATTAATATTAGATAACAATGCTTTAAATATATTTTTATTTTGAAAAATAAATATAAACTTTTAAAAGAATATTTTTATACCTTTTAAAGCATTAAAAACTTACTTCATCCTTTTGAACAATAGTTTGAACAGGCATTATTGAAGAATCTGGTAATTTGAGCCATTTTTTTAACAAATCACTAAGTTCTGCAACTTCAATTAAATTAAGAGAAGTAATTTCATATGCTATTTTATCAATTTTTGAATTATTTGGTTTGTTATTTTCTTTTGAAATAGGAATTTTTATGATTTCTGTTGTTTGACTTGCAAATCGTACTTGTATTTGATTATGTGATATACTATTAAAATTCAAAAATATTAAATTTAACATCTTCATGTAAAGATATGTAAAATTTCTTTAAAAAAAAAAAGTTATTTAGTATCTAAGGAAAAGTAAACTCGTACAAAAAAATAAAAAATAATATATATATATATATATATATATATATATATATAGCATAACCATTTATTAAATAATTAAAATTTTTAAATAATGAAATCATGTAACCTCACATGCAATTGTAAAAAAATGAGAAATACAGAATTACCTTTTATAAAATTGGCGCATATTCATAGTACTATATGGTAAAATGATCTTTATAAAATTCATTTTATTCTATTATTAACACTGATTTATGTTGATAATGTAAAAATTTTTCGAAAAAACTTTAAATATTATAAACAGGCGATTGTCTGCTCCCATATAAAGATAATAAACGGATTTTATTTAACACCAAATAAAACATTAACACATGTTAAATACACCTTTTATCTCATTGGCTATCGTAAACCCGCTGAATACAAATAAATTTATTCTCATAAGCATTGAAATAACTGATAATTTGATACAGCCTTTCTCGGTAAAAATAGAATACTTTGTTATTAAAATATTAATTTATTGTCTTTTTGAAATATATATAATTTAAATACCAAGTTATACAGTGTTACGATAATCATCAGTAAAAAGAATATATTATATATTCTTTGCTTTAAATTTTATTAAAGTGTAAAACACAATATGTTAAAAAACCAAAATAAAAGACCATAACTGTATTTATAACAAATAATAATAAAATACTGTAATTAAAAATAATCTCTTCAATTAAACTAATAACTTTTTCAAAAGTTTTAACAATTTAGACTTATTTCTAATTTAACATGAACGTGTTTAAAACGATAATTAAAAAAAAAAACTACAACATACAATTAAAGTTAATAAATATCGTTTTTGAGTTTCACAATAATAATTTCAATTATCAACTAATCACTAATTTTATTGATTCTAACATACTAAACTTTTTCATTTAATTGTAATGAAATATATTTGTTATAAATTTCGTCTATATATATTCAATAAATATATTCAAGCTATATTCAAGATTTATATATATTCAAGAAATATATTCAAGAATTAACAAGAATGTAAATTCTCCCCAAGAGGAGCGGGAAGGGGTAAATACTGGAAGCGGAATCGAAACAGGGGCAACAAAAACTGAACCCGGGATTTTTAGTAAATATAATAAATCCACTCGCGAGCAATTGTGACAGTGCGGGACTATTTTTTAACATAAAACCACGCGTAGCGTGTGAGCGCGGCTATAAACAGTG
>JAPYYT010001970.1:0-22396 GCA_030522565.1 Ceratosolen corneri
CTTCGCGTTATTCTAATCAAAAGTGAATAGTGTGATAGTGCGGGTTTTTTAATACAAATCAATATAAAGACAAATAACATATTATTTCAATTCATTCGACAAAGACCACAGTTGCATTTATTTTCGTATACTTTCAATAAACCACAGTTTTACATCATTACCTACGCCGTCTTCGTCTTAGTTTCTTTCTACCCTGCTATCTTACCCCTTCCACGGCCAGCCTCTCCCCTTTTCAACCTTGGGGAGAGTACACACTCGGGCTCTGATTCGAACAGAAATATATGTTTACAGGTAGATTCTTTTATAAATTATATAATTGTTTAAAATGTATAAAGTACAAATAATTCTGCCTTTTTATAGCTTTGTCACAGTAATCTACTGAAGAAACTAGTAGATATATTTAAATCTAAACTGGATTATATATTCTTTTGGTCGCAGTCTACGAAAAGTGAAATTTTTATATTGAAACAAAGTAACTACCAAAATATTTCAATTACAAAAATTAAAATGAAAAATTTTATTATGACTTTCCGAAAATATAAAAGTTAAATTTTATCAATAAATTGAAAAACCTAGTAATATTGACTTACTCATTTAAGGTTTTGTAACATGAAGGATTATAATGGATTCTACATATGTAGCTTTTAATAGTACGTTTCTAACTGCTATAAGTATTTAGTTAATAAAATTATATATTTAACCAGCAATACTATTTTTATATATAGTTAGAATTAAAACAATATGAATAAAATCGTATAAATAAATTTGACGAATATAGAGAAAATATGGATGAGTAATTATAAATTTAGATGAAAAATTTTAGTCTCAATATATTTACATATAATTTCAAAAAAAATATAAAACATATAATTTTAAAATAAAATGTGTATACTATTGATAAAAATACTATTGAAGGAATCAACTGATATATAGAATTGATAGTAATGAAAATTCTTTTTAAATTATAAAATATTTGATTGAAAATTTATATAAATCTATTCATTTATACAATATTTTGAAAATTAAAACACTTTTTAAAAATTGCAACATGTATATTAATTCAACACTATCGATAATTATACATGTATATGTTTTATTATTAATATATATTTTGTCTGAGAATGAAGAATTTATTCGATTGGGAAGAGTAAACTTGAAAATGTAAAATTATATTCGCATCATTACGAGGTTGGCCAACTAACCTGTTAGTAAGATTGCCATAAACGGATGCTGACTCATAAGTTAGAATAATAAGGACTAATTCTTATACGTTAATCTGTCTATCTTACTTATATAATATACTGTAACCACATGATAATATGATAGTTCTATATTATTTCATTATTTTCTTCTTGGTTGCATATACTGCACTCTCCCACGCACGTGTTCAAATTCACGTATATGTATCTAGTGTAAATACACATATATTTATATTTAATAATGAAAAAAAGATTAATTTGCAAATACACTATTAAATAACCTAATATTTATTTCTACCAAATAAAAAATAAATTGAACATATAGAAGTTTGGCACTTCTTTTAATTCAATGCAATTCAATGAATATTTATAAAAAAGAAATGTTTGCAGCAATTGATACGTCAGTTGTTTTATTCACTTATGATCTTGTGCAGATTTTTAATTGTAATGATATATGTAAATATTTAAAGTTTGAAAAACATTGTAATATATTAACTGATTAGTAATAATGTTCAAGATTTCTTCATACGCCTTATGTGTAGTTTTTCTAATTCTTTACATAAATATTATTCATTATATCATAATTTATCCTTTAGTTAACTCGATTATTACGTGACAGAAGCCTCTGGACTGTTGACAATACGTAAAACTATGTGAGACAATTATCATAAGCGAAAAATGTCTAGTAGCTAATTAAAACCAATAAGAAGAGAGAAAAAGGGCGAAATTAAACTAAACTCGTAACATCCGTGCGGGGAGGGTTGTTAGAAATAGCAAGTAACTTTTTTCAACTTTAATTTATTCAGCGAAACATCAAGGTTCAGTACTCATAACAAGAGCCGTCCTCAAGGCTGCCAAGCAGACAGAAGAGCGAAGCCCACACATCGTAAGCATCTGTGTGTCTTCCAAAGAAATAAGAAATTCTTTCAGTGCCGTGGGCGTGACGTTTTCTACGACCCCCGACCGCCGACCCGCAGCCATCGCTTCGCGTCACATGAACATACGAACAAGCATGCATAAATGCATGAGTGGCTAGAGAGAGCGATGGGGCCATCGGCGGCGACGACGACGGTAGCGGCGCCACGCAGTGAATTTACACTTTCCGTTTGGCAAGTTAGAACGCGGCAACGGTGGGACGTCGTGTTTCCGTACGACATGGTGTCGACGCCGTCGCTGCTACGGTTATCGGATTAACGCCGAGATACAGACGGAAAGGAAAGAGTACGGGGAGATATACGTGATACCTATGACACGAAATGCGACTCCCACTCCAACTGCTTTATTGATCTTCATTCGTTTACAAATACAGAGAAGTGGGAAGTTTTGAGAAAGGATTGGAAGCAAAAAAGAGGATAGAAAAGGGAGAAAGAAAGAATGTGTGTACATTGGTTTATGCGTGCAGGAACGAGACGTAGAGTGGAAGATCGTGCAAAGTTGTGTAGGGATTGAAGAGGTTGTAAGGGAGTGCAAGAGAAAGAAAAATTGACTGAAAATTAAGCCCATTGTCATGAGAAGTTACATAAACTCTCACAATGAATAGAAAAGAAGATCTAAAATTTAAGCCGAACGTAATAAGAATTTCAAAAAAATTTTATAGTTCAATTGCATGAAAATACAGAAAAAAACAAATGATAAAAGTGACTATCACCGGCACTTATTAGACTGCTACAACTACAATACTATAAATGAAATAAATATATATAACGCATGTATAAATACAAAACTATAAATGCATTATCAGGCCAGTTGAAAAGAAAAAATGAAAATGCAGTAAATTTTGCTATTAAATTTACCATAAACTTTTAAAATACTTAACAAATATTAAAATGAAATTGACCTTGTTTAGTTTTATGAATGTGTTTTATAATACTACAGACAATGCTTTATCATTCGTTACTCGAAGATTTATATAATTTAAAAAAATATGATAATATTAATGGTTCAATTGTTTGTTACTATTTTCCCATAAAATGTCGTAAAATCTTCTATTGTCATAGACAAATAAAATTTAACATATTACTTTTCTTCTAAATAAATTTTTAATCATATCACATTAAAAAAGTTTAATTAATTTATAATTTAAGGTTAATTAATAATATTTCGAATTTTAACTTTTTTTTGTTTTAATGTAAATTTTTCACAGATTTTAAAATACAATTCTAAATTTATTACTTAAAAATTCATGTATAATAATAAATATTAATGCTTAAATATATCAAAAAACTTATAAATTAATCAGATATTATGAAAAAATTTAAACTTTATGGCTTCTCTTTTTTAAGTAATTGACTATTAGAAGTACTGTGATTGAATAAAGTGATTTAAATTTCAAATACAGATTTTTAATTAATATTGTTATATTATATTATATTATATTATATTAATACAAATTTGATTAAGCTTTAAATATGTTCACAGATCATAACTCATTATTATAGAGTTCTTTTAAACATAATGTGATAACAAAGTAAACTAATGACAGGGACTGAAGGAATATAAGAAATATAAAGGAAATGTAACGATCGGAAAGCGTAATACAGAAAGACAAAGATAGAGCCATTTTCTGTTGGATAAAGCAAATATATATCTACAAACTACAAAGCAAATATATAATACAAGCACTTCAATATTATACGCAAATGTTACTCCAGCATATATGGATAAAGACGAAGACATATTTTTTTCTTTAGTATAATAATAGATAGCACTAAAATGTAGACGTTTTCAATTTTTTGTTTGCTGTTGTATAAATTAAATTAATTGTACAGGAAATTTTCCATCAAACTTAATATTATCTAATTTTAATTATCCTGTTATTATTTTGCTATTTCGTAGATAATTTACAGTTAACAATACATATATATAGAGCAGACGAAGAAAATGATACATCTTCACAGTAACATCAATAGAATTTTCAACCCATTCATATGAATAAAATAAAATAAATGAATAAATAAAGAAATCATAATATATCGTAATCTTAAAAGTTAATTCGCCTCTTAGCTAATTTTATTTTTCTCTTAACATAGATAATTACTGCTATAAGCATTTTTTTTTAATAGAAAGAATTAGTTTTCTTGTAAATATAAAAGTAAAACTAAAAACCAAGGTTTTGTTTTTCATAAAAATTAAAAAATTTATAAGCTATAATAAATAACTATGATTTGTTATCTGCGTCAAGTTTTGATACTAATTTGTTTCAATTTTGTGGTAAATAAATCGTATAACCTATGTTATACGATACATGCATACAATACGTGTATGTATTTAAAATCATTTACACCCTTTCGTGGATAATAATTTAACTGAATATGTTTGTGGTAAAAGGTTGATTCAATAAATAAGATGTTTTCCAAAGCTTAGGTCTATTAGTCATAGTAGATTTTCATTTATATTGTAAATATGAAATAATAACCATACTTATGTTAGTTGAAGTAACTAATAGATAAAATAAAGGAACTGATATATTTATTATATAATTATAAAATTGAAGAATATTATCTGTCAAATTAAATTTTCACGGAAAAAAGCACATTTGCTTACCTATTTTATGTAATTAACAGAATGCAGATTATTCCAAATATTTTTTATAACATTTTCCATCAAATATTTATTTAATAATGATTATAATGTCAGTATAGCCAAAGTATTTATTGCTGTAATTGTTTTGCTTTAAATTTTATTATTTTTTTATATTTATTTCGATAGTAAAAGTCTTATAGCCCTTTATATATATATATATATATATATATATATATATATAATATATATATATAAATGTTATATATATATATAACAAAAAGAATAATAATAATAATAATATTAATAATAAACTCCAAATTATATTAAATAATAATTTGATTTAAAACTTTATTTATCATATTGTTAAATATAAAAACCATAGTTATCACATTAATGCAATTTCGTGTATATACATAAATATATCTTAAGTATTGATTCTAAATTCTTGATTTACAGTAAATATTAAAATGAAAATTATAGTAATAATTATAGTAAATGTTCTGCAAATACAAACATATGTATTCATTAATAATAATTATTACAACATAAAAACTAAGTTTACTTAATTCTGTTCTTGATTTATTACCCGAAATTTAATACAAGGAACTTTTTTTATTTGAATTGACAAACTAATGTAAATGTATCGTTTATAATTGAATCTACTTATATACTTCAGTGAGCTAAACAATTACCCTTCGTTAATAAATGATTTTTATAGAATGTAAGTATAGAAATTTATGAGCACACATAAGTCCACAAAAACAGTTTTCGATATATGTATATGATTGACAATGATTGTGCCTTACCAAACATCTGTTTTTCAAGTGCGATTTCTTTTTGAAGTATCTTTAACTACTTTAATGGCTACAGCTATGATATAAATGCTAACGTAACGTTGAGCCATGGAACCTACGATAGTATCAGGCCATGTGTAAGAATATGCTTAGGATAGATAATAAGAGAAATAAAAAGAAAGAGATAGTGAGACAAAAATAAGAAGCACTCGAGAGAAGCCCACTATACCACATAATAATCAGTATATTCTTGATATGATTTTCCGATATCCTATTTTTTATCGTTTTTGTTCTTCGGAGAATTCTACGTTTTTCTGATAGTCCGTTCAACACACAATTATATTAGCTAACAGAAGAAGTATGAATGCACCCGTGCACGCGCATGCGCGTACGAGTGTATGAAAAGAGAGAGAGAGAGAGAGAGAGAGCGGAAGAGAATAAAATTAACCTATAGAAAAACAAAGACAGAGAATTAAGTCGCAGTCCTTTCTAATCTAATTTTTGCTAAGGATGTTTGATTGACCATAATCTACTTGCACAGCTAAGAAAAGGCTCTTCCTTCTACTCTAGTAGTGGCAGTTCTCTGACCTTCTCCCTAGACAACATCCAGGACAATTCATTAGCAATCTTCTTTAATACTCTTATTTCGTTATGTACCATCTGTGCGGTAATATTATATTTCTCGAACGAATCAAAAAAGAAAATGAGGCATAGCCCGATTAAAAATCACTCCTACGTCTTCGACTTTAACTATATTGGTCAATATAATAAATAGTGTACTACTTATACATCATTCTGAATTAAAGCGAAGCAATGTTAAAATTATTCAAGAAAATGCGCTAGTTTTTCATAAACTACAAAATTTTCTTGCTGTTTAAAGATAAATTTATATATTAATAATTTCAAATAATGTATACGTATCCACATATTATATATAAATATAATTGAGTAACTTTTGTGGATATTTCATTTAGCATTAATTAATATTCTTTATTATTTGCTCCAAGTTAAAAATCTATTGCGATGATAACGTAAATATTGTATGAGAAATTGCTAACATATACCAATATGATAATTATATATATAATTTAATATTCATTACATATTAAAAATTAATATAAAACAAAACAATATATTCATAAATGTATGTTTTATGCTAAATTTTAATGATAACTACTGATTTATATTTTATATTTAATCATAATATAACTTTGTTTTTTTTAATAAACAAATAATTCATTTTGGTAAATAATTTGTTGTATAATTCTCAAATGTAATGCCGATAAAACGAACTATCAATAACTTAATTGAATTTTTAGATTATTTGCTTGCTATATTCGCTATAACGCTTAACGCATTAACACTTTAACATTTGTTTGCATATATACAGCCGAATTATTTACACTTATCATTGATAAAAAAATCGACGAACTTATTATATACAATTTAACTAGAGCTATGCTGTTAAAACTCAATATTTATTTCTAAAATTATAAAAATAATATATAAATATAATTTTTAAATATAAATATTTTCAATAATACAGATTGAAATTTTATTCATTTAATTATAAAATTCCTCTTTCACTTTTTAAAGTAAGATTATCTTTTTATATATTAGAGTTCCAGAAGCAAGATAGAATTAAAGTGAAATCTTAATCCTATCAGAGATATCATTCTAACATTCCTGTACTTTTGAAATTGGAGTATTGTAGCGTAAAGATCTCACTTTTATATCCGAAAATATAAGAGTAAAAAATATAATACTTAACTTATTTAATAATTAATAATAAGTACTTAAATAATTAATAAGAATGAGAATCGGTTTTTTTTTTTTAAATACATCTCCACTTTAGTTACCAACCTTTAATTAATTTCTGCAACGCAGATCCAAATAATGCCTATGTCTGTCATGATCTTCCTTCTATTCCTGTATAAATGGTTGAAAATAAAAATTACGCCTTAATAGCTTAAAACGCTTCGTCATCTCGTAAAAAGATTATCACTATTCCACCTTCTCTCTCTCTCTCTTTCTGTCATCTCGAAGATAATAGTGAAATATATTTTCAATTTCATCTGATTTCACTGCGAGTGGCTCAGATAAAACAAGGCGTTGGACCTTAAGATATGAAGAGTAGGACTCTTCTAATTGCCGAGGTCAAAAGAGTCGTCCAAGAAGCGCCTGAGATGGATCAGAAGAAAGAAGCAACAGGGGAAAGAGGCAACAGGAGGCAACAGGGGAAAGATCTTACTTCGTATTAGTTTCAAGTGTTATAACTAGATGCTGTTAGTGACGATTAAAACGTTTAATTAAACGTAACTAACTCGTGGATTTTATTAATTCGACTTAATTTCTTTTATGGCAGAGACAACTGGTACCGAAGCAACGGAACTTTTTGTATGCCGCTCGGCACTTTCATTCGCAAGACGAATCAGTTTGATTAAATATATAACAGGCTGCGAAAGCTGCCTAAGTTATCCACAAGTCTTTATTGCATGATGCGACTTATCCGTAAGGAGATATTTTAACTGTAATAAAGAAGAAACAGTTATCGACACTTCTTCAAAGCACATGAGATTTTTCTTCTAGCGGAGAAAGAAAATTGAGAAACATGAAATATTTGTTAAAACAGCAATGAAAGTCTATTTTTGTTATATATGTGTTTGTAGAATTTTATATGCAATTCGATCACCTTTAATTTTACTGTCAATCTTACCCTCATGGAATCCTTTATTATAAATTATTTATTTCTTTAATTTATTTCCAAAACGTTTAATTTTTATAAACACAAATCACTTCTCGATTTTAAGCCGATACATCAAACATTATCAGATCATATCTTAAACAAAAGCCTTTTAAAAACAAAGTCTCATATATTTTAAACAGGGTCTAAAACTTGGTAAAATCTGTCTTTTTCGAGTATCAAAACATCATCCAAAACAAAAAAGAGTATAACGGAAAATACAATAATCGAGAAAATATCCGAGCTACGAATAGTAGTGCCTACAGATTCAATCTCAAAAATTCGTTTCGTTTCAC
Organism: Ceratosolen corneri; assembly: GCA_030522565.1. Lineage (NCBI taxonomy): Eukaryota > Metazoa > Arthropoda > Insecta > Hymenoptera > Agaonidae > Ceratosolen > Ceratosolen corneri. The sequence continues at coordinate 8,555 of JAPYYT010001970.1, forward strand.
ATAAATTCTTTTTTCCCACTCCTCGCTTTCTCTATCACGTTTACTCGTCCTCTCCTCGAGCCGGCAGCAATTGTCCAGCCAATACATCCATCACGTAAAAATAAACGATACGTCGTGTATAGGCAAAAATCAATAGTATAAAAGCGGAAACATCTATTCCCATCTCTTGGAATCGCATGTAAATTGAGCTACCTTCTATCCACCCTGGTGCCTGTTACAGTTGTACCTAAGTCCCTGGCGTAGGCACATTACTTCTCTGAAAACGTGGTAAACTAGCGTAAAATGGAGGGTCAACGTCACTTGTTGAACAAGCGGACCCTGTGCCGTCTTCTTTCACGCTTCGGTGCGTTCCTGCCCTGACTCTCCCAAGCTATGCGATAAATCACAATCTTCCGCGACCGAGCTTCCAAGCGGTAGATACGTGCCCGCGATACGAGTCAGTAGCTTGGCGAAAGAAAAATGAAAGACTAAAGGAAGAACAGGTGCACACATATAAATAGAATACGAGAAATGCTATGGCAAGAGAGGAAGAATAGAGACAATGAGTAAGATATATAGATATGGATTCACCTAGAGTAGCGTACTTGAGATTATACAGAGTGTGTGCCAGAGGAGAAGCTGGAATACTGGTGACTGTACTGATTGTGTCTCATCCGTAATTTTAGTTGTTAATAGTAATACAATGGGAATAGAGAAACTGTACATCGATTTATAACGCTGATTTTTTAACTCAATGAGTGGCTTGAATTATTTTGCTAGATAGACGAACCATGCACAATTATTTTCACTTGAGATGTCTCAACTATACATGTATGGCAGCTATACCAGTACGTCCGAGATCTGAACTCCTGCACTTGTAATATTAGGTTACAACATTATTTTAAAAATTTTATCCAGTTAACTAAATTGCGAGCCGTTATTGTGACAGAACATTCATGCGTTTATAGGAAAGCAAATTAACTTGATACAGTTCGGTCAGCTATTTTTTAAAAACATCTTAAAGTGCTGACATATTGGATTAAATTAGAACGCGTCACAAACCGGCATTTATTTTACAAATTTTAATTAAACTTTACAATTATTGGTAATAGTATTAAGTTTAATTATAGATATTTTTGGACCCTATAAAGCAGCTTTTTAAAACAATATGCATGAGTATTTCAAATATTACATTTAAAATGTTAATTAAAAAATGTAATCATAGGAAATTAAATTATTATAAAAAATAAACATACAAGTGTAAAAAGTACATATTTAAATTTGAAAACAACACATTAGTATAAAAATTATACATATATAAAAAAACATAGTATAAAAGATAATTTGTAGGAAAAATTGAATCTCATGTTCGTTATTTTTATTATTTTTGTTACAATAAAGAAGAACAGCAAGTATATAAAAATTCATTATGTACATCTCTTGAATATTAACCGATTCTATAAGAATAATTTTCGAATTTTGTAACTTCTACTTCAATAACTGAGAAGAGACTTATGTCTTTCTGCTTAAAGTATATTTATATTATTTTATATTTTTCTTCTTAAATCTATTCTATATTTACTTGTTTATATTAACAATATAGATGTCGATCTCCTATTTAATAATTGTACTGTGAAAATGATAATTAAAGAATAAATATTGGATGAATAAGTATACGAAAATAATTTTTTATTTATTAACTAAAATAAATTTTATAAAGTCATATTTATTCCTTTGAAAATTATTAAAATTATAAAAAATTTTCTAAGTAAGTAAGTACTAAGAAAGTATTCGAAGATGTAAATTTTAAGTTTTTACTAAAATGAACTTTTAAAAAAAGTATATATTATTATATAAGCAAATCCACTGAATACTTAGTTTCATGAGTTTTGTTAAACTAAATTCTGTATAAATTTATATCTGAATGCCACGAACATGAAAGTGTGCTTAAAAACAAAATTTATTGTATTTAATGTAGATTCAAATGATTTTTTCTTTTATATTTGATATTTTTATTTAAAAAATTAATTATTATAAAATTTTTCATAAAGTGAAATCAATTTTATATATACGCTATATTAAATTTATTTTATATAGGCCATATTAAAAATTCTAACGAGAAAGACCTGGTAATATTATATGTAATTTATGTATTTTAAAACTAAAAATGATGATAACATTTTTCAAAATATGTATTTCTTTTCAATGATTAAAATTTAAAAAACTTTATCTTTCAAAAATATATATTAAAATAAAATTTTAATGTTAGTTGTAATATCAATATTTATCAAAATGTAAATAAAAATATTTATATATTATTTTCAGACGAAAGCAATGTTTAAAGTAAAAAAAATATAAAATATTATCAAAGTAGTTATTACGTCATAGAAAAATATTTTAATTTTCTTGAACTAAATAAATTTATAAATCAAGTTAAGAACGTAACGTAAGTATGTAAACTTTAATTGGAACTTACTTCTTTTTTTAATAATTGATAACAATATGATAGCATTAATATACAAAATACAAATATAACCAATTACAGTTCAGAATCTTTCTTTAAATAATTACTGAGTACATATCAACAACTTTTCTGTATTCCTAAATTTACATGTTATTTTGTACAGAATAACATTCTTGTTGATGAATGACATTTTTTATTACCATCAACTGCGTTTTATTAATAAGTACGTTGGATACAAATAAATACAAAATTTTCATACAAATAAAAATATAAAATAATGATTTCTTTTTTTGATAAGTTGAGATATAATGTAGTTTTCTGTCATCTTTATAAATTAAGTTATTAGAGTATTAAATTATAGTAAGTGTTTAATGTATATTAAATAGTATTATATTATTAATTATATTATTAATAATAATTATATTAATAATTATATTAATAATAATAATTATTATAATTATATTAATTATATTATTATTATTAATTATATTATTATATATTATATTATTATTATATTATATTATAGCATCCTCAGTAATTTTTGACATTAATTCAAAATTTATTGTATAAATTTTTATTATTATATTGTTTAAATAATTGTTTAATTATATTGCCTAAAACTCCAATTTTGTTCATGTATACATTTATCATTATAAATAACACATGTATAATTAAGAATAAATTAATAAAATGCAATAAAAAGACGACAAATACTTTATTGTGCTTCTATAGCATTGAAAGCCTTGTAATAAAATTGAGAGAGACCCCAAATGAGTCATCTCAGATGTCTAAATGACCCATTATTTATTATTTTTTATATAAGTCAAAGTGTAATCATTATCATAAAACACATCTGAATTTTACTATTATTACTATTATTGAGTACTATTACTATTATTGAGAATTATTACTAAATCAATATTTTATAGAGATCTTAATGAAATTAATTTAATAATAATTATTACGTAATTTAGTAACATCAACGTACACCATTTATAATAATGCATAATTAAAATAATAAAGTATACTAATAATAATGTCTACATATTCATTTATTTTAATTCATAATTTATTAAAATAATATATTTTAATACATTATTTAAGTTTCTTTTTAAATACGTTTATTTACAATTTGATAAAAAAAGTAATTTACATGATGCAGCAGAAATAACACTTTGCCGATTTTATATATATCGTATAACAAATATATCTAATCATAGATTTTCTTTTATGTTTGACTTAACAGTCCTTAAATATATCGAATGTTCTTAATAGTTACATTAATAATATTCATAAAAATATACATCTAAAATTAGATTAATAATTAAATTTGTAATATAAAATAAATCATTTCATAAACAATGTATAATTAAAAACATTAAATTAATCTTATAATTTAAATTAATTTGCAACTCACGAAAAATTTTGATTGCGTGAATCTGTGAATTGAGCCGAAGATAAAAATGAAATTGGCTGTGCATAGTAAGAAAATATGCAGTAAGTAAAGGGTATCTAAATATACGGAACAATTTCTTCGGCGATTACGTATTACGTTCATATTACTTGGCTAGGTTCCTTTTTTATTCGAATTGAAATATATATTGACTTATGAAGACCACGACACAGTGACCGCGCAAAGGTTAGTAGAAAGACAAAAAGGAAGGGTTAGGAACTGGTTTGAAAATAATAACCTGTTTTGTGGCTAAGAGCGTTATAATTGACTATATATCTAAAATTTGGTATAGGAAATCATAAGGTCTAATACTTATGAAGATCCACACCAATAAATTTATACAATAGGAATATATTCATTTTACGACAGATTTTATAATGCAAAATTTAAACAGATAAACATTAAATAAAATATTTCTGATCACGATAAAATTATAAAGTAAAGACAAGGATAAATGCTTACTTCATTTTTCTACAACATACTTTATTTTTCATCATTAGGTAATTTCCACCTTTAATAATCAGATAAATAGTTATCTTATATTTCAGTTTATTGAATTAATTTATTTAAAGAATCTAATTTTAAAACTATAATTACAAAAATTTATTTTAATATTTATCATATACTCTATTCAAGAATTACTGAAATAAAAATTGATTCAATCAAACTTTCAGAAAATCATATCGAATAAAATTAAACCTATAGTTATGATTTTCTGATTTTCTTTTATGTGAATTTATGAATTATCGTTAATATATACTTAAAGATGAAATATTAGAATTATTACTATTATTAAATGCTATATATATCTCATTTTTTATTATTAAGTAGTTGTAAATAAAATATAATAATAATATTGTATTTGAATCACTAAACTTAATTATCTGATTATTTAGATAATTATTGTTCAAATTCTATTTCATCATAACTGTTCGGGAAACTTTCCCGATGATGATGAGCTCTCCCCAAGGTGGTGCGGGGAGCGGCCGATAGTGGTAGAGGAGAGATGGCAGGGTAGAAAGAAACGAAGACATGGGGGGCCGAATGTAATGCTGTGAATTGATATTTATTGGAAATCAAATAGAAAGTTTCTTTATACAATTTTGGTTTTACATATGAAATTACACTGTCTTGTTATTTACTCTTATTGATTGTTTCTTAATTTTAATGTTTAATGGTCTTGATTTAATTTATAGCAAAAGCACTAATTATTCTTTCTATTCTATTTTTCTTTAATATTCTTGTATTAATTTGGTAATTAATCTTATTGGCCTTTACTAGATTTCACCAAAGTTACTGAGTTTTACAAGGCCTTTTATTAATTATCTTATTGGCCTTTACTTTGATTTCACCAAAGTTACTGAATTTTACAAGGCCTATTATTAATTATCTTATTGGCCTTTACTAGATTTCACCAAAGTTACTGAGTTTTACAAGGCCTTTTATTAATTATCTTATTGGTCTTTACTAGATTTCACCAAAGTTACTAAGTTTTACAAGGCCTTTTAGTCTTAGAGTTTTTACGTATCGCTACTTGCCTTCGGTCTGTAGGTTCTACGCTCTCGTCCTTTCCAGATTTGTTAATCGACGATCGACATGAATGTGACACGTTATGTAACGTGTAGCGATTTATTACCAGCGTCGCGTGAAGCTTCAACTTTATAATTCCTGAACAGTGTAGATTGAGAATCTCTTTTTTGTAAGACTAAGCGTGAGATTGATTTTTGAGAGATTGATTTCAACGAGAATTCTGAAGCACAGCGCGCCTGCAGTCTAGTTTTGATGTCTGACCCCACTCCTTGAGTAGGGATGGTCTCTTTAGTCTTTGCGTGATAGTGGGAAGAATTTGCTTATTGTTTGAAGCTAAATTTCTGTTGTCATTGGAGCTTTGGATAAAAATGTCAACGCTCTTTTATAGGAGAACGATGAAGTGCCAGAGGTGAAGTCGGGCCGCGGCTGGTTCTTTTGGGTCTGGCTGGGTCTTTCCCTAATTCTATTTCTTGGGTTTGTTAAGAGCTTACCATGAAATATAGCAATCATGCTTCTATACCTAGAAGGACTAGTCAGTTATTTTTACTAGGCTCGTATTGCAAGACACGCGATGGTCATATTTACTATTCCGAAATCTTTTCGAGGCACAGTGCGAGTAAACATGGTCGTAAATGGTCATAAACAAGAACAAAAATATATTCGATGTATATTTAAAGAATATTTGTAAAATCTTGGGACACTTCTGGTAATCATAAACGTATTGAAGGTATTAAAAGAATTTACAAAACAAAGAGGTAGTACCAACAGTCGAGAAACTGCATGATTCTCGAACAATAACTCAATAATGAAACTGAAAAAGTATATAGAAAAAGAATAAGAACATCGAATTTCAATTTAAAAGCTAGAGCTAGTATTTTATAAAAAATTCATATCTTTTACAAATGTCAAATGTAAAAAGCATTATGAAAAATTAATGAAATAAGAGATGTCCGTTATGGATTAGCTCTTTATGTACTGCGAAAAAGCGATATTATCGAGAGGAAAACATGATATCGCATAAAATAAGTAAATAACTATGTTAAAAAAATTTCAAGGAGGAAAGAATAAAAGGGAAAAATAAAAGACAGAAATATGACACAAAGATACGTTCAATAAAGAAATATTGTACTAAGATGTGCTAAAGATATTACTAAATAATTAGAAAACAAATCATCAGTAAGATGATGGATTTTGTAGTAAATTAATAGAATAAAAAAATCTATTTTGAAATCTGAAAACACGTTTATTTACGCAAATGAAATAGAAAACATCTATCGTGAAAATCACGTGGAGTCTTATACAAAATTTAAAAGATTTTCAAATTAAAGTTGAAATACACATATTATTTAATACCTAAATATCATTATGTAAAATATATTACGATCTTATCTATACTTATATCTATCTATCTATAATAATATTTCAGATATTTTTTTTATTATTTTGTTGTTTATTTAATATTGTTATTTTTTATTGAATTGTAATACTTCTAATGGAAATATAATATTTTACTACTATATTTACTGATATATGATAATATAAAAACTTAATGATTAAATTAATAATTAAATATACAGAAAAAATGCAAATGTATCTTTTTATATTTAAATAACCCATAAACTTGAATGAATATCTCTTTGCATTAATATTATAAAAATTTAACTATAAACATTGAGTATTTTTTTTATAAATTCTAAAATATTTTGCTTTTTTTAGAAAATCCAAAACAATCATTCAGAAATGAATGAAGATGTACAAAAATACCTTATAGTAAAAAATAACAAAAATAATAAGATATACATAAAAACTGCTTTATCTTTGTAAAACCAAGATATTCACTTCAAGTGTACTGGAGTATAGAGTAATATAAAACTGCTATCGGGAAAATGGTAATGAAAAAATACTGACCATGGTATTCATAACACGAACCTCTTCCTTACGTTAATATATTAAATTTTTATATGTAATATGTATGAAAATATATTCAATTAATTTTTTTTATTTTATAAAGAAAATATAAATGAAAAAGTAAGTTTACTTTGTGAATTTAAATTAAAAATTATATTTCTATATTTATTTCTCTATCTATATTTATCTATATTTCTATATTTATTTATTTTTCAAATGAACAAGTTAATTGTTTTATTAAGATAGGAATAAAATTTTTTTATTACAGTCTGAGAAATTTTCCTTTCAAATTACCCTGATAAGAAACATAAATATACACAAATATTTGCATAGTACTTAAAGAATATTAATTCCTAGCATTAAAAATGAATTGAATTTTTGAATAATATTTTTTCTGCTTTTGCAACATTCTCTCTCTCTCTCTCTCTCTCTCTCTCTCTCTCTCTTTCTCTTTCTCTTTCTCTTTCTCTTTCTCTTTCACTCTCTGTCTAACAAACAAAATTATTTTTAGAATTCAGTCGTGTAATTATATATTAAAGTTTTCGAAATTCACAGTGGATTCAACGAGACCATTTACTATCAAATATATATAATAGCTAATAAATTTCTAATACATATAATAACTATAACTCTAAATACTATAAAATCTAAATATATAATATCTAATATATATCCATACATATGTATATATATACGTATATTGAATTTCTAATTTTTATTTACTACAGAAAATAAATATTCGTCATAAATATTTAGAACATCAATTACTTATTAATTCATTTCCATTTATCAAAAAAATTGATTTGTATAAATATTTGAATTATTAATTACTTATTAATTGATTTCTATATACGAAAAAAATATATTCTGTTGTAATTAAATCATTAAATATTTAAGAAAATAGTATGTATTCACACAAATTTATTATCTTTGTAAATAGCACAATAAAAATGAAAAGGCTTCTATATTGCTTTGATGAAACTTATATTTATTTGTAAGCAATTTATCTTTGAACAAAAATATTTGTTTCTTTTTCATAATGAAAAAATTGTTTTAAATCAATTTTTAAGCAATGCTGGAGCTTTAAAAATCATCTAAAAATGAGTAAGATGAAATACTATAGCGATAAAATTCATTACAAATAGATTTTCTTTATATATCGACTTATTAATATTTTAAGGACTAAATCTTATGAAGTAATTACAATAGGTTCTTGTCACTTATACAAGATTTACGTAAAACATACTACGTCGTGATCCAATTTCCGTATTACTTATCACATAAGTCTGACTTTGTATTATAAGATTATATTGAATTCCACAATATTATAATAATTATCGTTATTTATAGCATGCATCGTGCACTACATGATTCATGTGTTCAATCAAATATTAATTATAATATCAGATTGTTTAATGAATTAATCTAAATTTTTAATGTAATTTTAATTAATACCCTGTTGATAAATTTGTAAATTACTGTTCCTCAAGTCCAAAATGCAATATTTACGTATATTTATTGTAACTTCTAATTGTAATATATTACATCAGATGATTTGTGCTCTATTACATCGATTTACTGGCATCCAATAAAAGGAATGCAATCACTCACGGTTATTACTACATCGGACTATTATATTCTAATTAAAACACAGCAACAAATTCTAAAAATTCCGATTAATAATTGAGTCCTCGTTTTGTATTCTCGTAAATCACATAGAGAGATTAAGTAATTTTTATGTCTTAAGAAAATAAAGAAATAGTAATATATAAATAAAGTCATAATAAAGGACGCCGCTGTAGACATATCCATGGTTTGGTTTTAAATGACGTTTCTTTGAGAAAGCGAGGTAGGAATAAATGGTGAAAAGCGAGAAAGTCAGGGAATAAATCGACTCTGAAAGAAAGAGGCAGAAAGAACCTTATAACAAGATGCAGTTCTAAAAGCGGCTCTTCATGCGTGTCCTTGAGCTCGCCGCAGCCTTCATGGAGTGACGGGCAATCGAACCTGGTACTTTAGACAGTTGGATCTCCCGACCAGTTGTCCAAGTAATGAAAGAAATCAGAAGAATAAAATAACGTTGAGATGAACTAAGAGTCCGAATGTTTTATCCTCGAATATTCTTCGTCAACATCTACGCCCTTCTGTTCATTCCGTTCTTAATCTTATATATTCCGTCATGGATGTCTGGGAAATTTATTAATGGGTTCACTATTTTAGCGATTCCTTGATATTTGTTTACTTTGGAATTCCAATATTATGCATTAGTACAGTTACATCGCATAAAATTATTTAATTCTTTCCTTATTTTTTGCTTATACAATGTTCCTTTGTAGACTTTTTCATAGTCCAATTCTCACTGTAATTTTTCGCCAAATTGATTAGTCTTGAATGGATATAAAACATTAATTTGAAAAACATATGTTCGAGAAGAACAATTTTAATCTTTTTGTACGCATACAAAATAAAAAGACCCTTTCAGAAATGTAGCCTAAATATAACCTAATTAGAAAAACGAATTTTACCTTTTTTTCTTATAATTCGAAAAGTGGTTTTGTAATTAGATAGCTAAAATAAACTTTCTCGTTAGTTAGAAATAACATATTTTCAAGTTGATTCTCGGTTTCATTTCCTTTCGAGTGTACATTTAACGTTATGCTTTAATTTTAAATAAAAATTCCAGCTAAAGTTATTCTTAATGATAATTTAAATAAATTTAAAAGATTTGATAAAAGATAAAAAATTTAAAAGAATTTAAAAGATAATGTATAAATACACTTTACTAACTAATTATTTGATAAGTTTAAAATTTCCTTTATAATTATGATACAAAGTCTTATTTTTCAGCTACATACGATGCATGGTTAAAAAATATTTTTATTCAAGCTCAATTTAATAAATCTCTTCTAATGGGAAATTCAATGAGATAATATATAACATTCTAAGTCTTTCCTAGTTATCAAATTTATGTCTTAACATAAATTAATTTCTGATAATCTCATTACTAATTATAACTCAAATTAGCCTGTTGAAAGTAAGTTGATGTAATTTCATTGGAACTATGACTATGACTAATATTTAAAGATAATTCTAGGATAAAATAAAACAGTGTCCAATTTCATGATCATTCAATAATGGATTTCTAGCTTTAATTACGAAACAATATTTATCATTGACCACCACATAAAATTTCATTGATTCTGATAACTAAAAACATTTTTGTTGAATTATTCAGCACAAGCATTTAATTGACCAAAATAAGTCAGCCCAAAATGAGTTCCCATTACTTTTTCTACCTGAATGTTCAATACTTTTTTTTGTCTCCTCAGTCCGCAACTATTCCTCTTCGTATTTCTTTCAGCCCCACCACATTATTTCCCTCTCCGCTCTTATCACTGCATTTTTTTAGACGTTTTCTCCCACCCACTATTTTTCTCATCGTCCTTGTCTTGTTCGTCTACTACCAGTCAGTTAAAAGATCTGTAAATCTGATTTCATGGAGGCTACTTTAGTGATGTAGCTGTCAAGTAACTTAATTAAGGAATCTTAAAAGTATCGCCGCACTCGCTCAGTAAGCCAGATGGGAATGATAGTGACGTGTACTCCTACCGATTAAAGATAAATGGAATGCTGGAAGAGCGCCATCGACTTCTTTTGTTTTCACATACGCTCCGTTTTTCTCCGTTTATTCTTCTCTATTAACTATTCAAAGAGTGAAAAAAGCAACCGATACACACATTTTTGCTTCTAGTTCTTCTATTTGCCAGCCTCTTATTATGTGATCAATTAAATTTAGCACAAGCTACAATGCTCTAGGTTACCGAAGCAATGGAAACATTCAGAAGTGCAATGCAATTGCGCCCGAAGTTTAATATTTTTGAACTCGCAAGAAAACGCTAGATACAATGCATGACTAACACTATAAAATGCAAAATAATATAAATAGATTACTTTGTTTATTCAGCTTTATTGCGATAATTGCATCGGTCATTTTTTTGTACTAAATTGTTTTTGAAGAAAACGAATAGGTTTTAATTTAAAGCTGTGAGTTCTGATTTTAAAACGGTGTATATCATTTACGTGAACCGTAATCACTTTGCAATTCCTCAAATAGCAAAGTAGCAAGTTTAAAACTCACATTTTTTAAAACTACTTATTTATTGTATTTGTAAGTAATTTTGTTTCTGTAGAGCTTTAAATTCTTCTTTAATTAGGTATTTTTGTCCATTTTTATGAATTCTTTAAAAATCAATAGTCGTGCCTTTGTATATAATTTAATAAACTAACTATGCTTTAAAAGTTAAATATTTCAAACACTAAGTAATCAATCATAGTAAATAAAAAATTGAAGATAAAAGACGTTAAAATCAGTCAAATTTGTTTGTCGTATCAGTAACCCTTCGCTCATCATATCAACCAATATAAAAAAACTTCAGTTAAATACTAAGTCTTTATAAGAAAATAAAATACGCAAGAAAATGCTTTTTATGAAATTGACAATTTGTCAAAAATGTGTACAATAAAAATTAATGAGCTACCAAAAAAGTATAGAAAATTTTTCACCTTTCTTTATCAAGACAAAGAAGAAATTGTAAAATTATTACTATAAATTAAAGACTTCGTTTCTGAAAATTATTTTTGGAACTGCTAATTTATATTTATATACGATTATTTTTAGTTGCAAAAAAGGACAACGAAATGCCATATATTACTTATATACAATGAAGTTATTTGTAATGTGATTATTACTAGACATTATTTGGCTGCATTTCAAATCTATTGAATTATTGTATTCTCCAGGAATTAATGTGATAAAATTTTTTAGATACTTGATGAAGTAGGAACAAAATTCGTATTTTAACATAGACATGTTGAGATATCAACTTTTCAAGGCCAATGCAATCTGTATTGCTTTAATTAAATTTTATAAGATTTCTTATTGATACAATTGTATGGCAATCTAAGGAATAAACGGGTTGCTAATTAATAAAAGTAATGAATTAATCATTACATTTTATAAATTCGCTCCAAATCACAATTCCGACGTCGCTTCGTGTTAATACAGAAATTCTTTTTATAAATTAAGATAATATATTAAAGAAGGACGTAGGCAAGCAATAAAATCAAGTGGAGTACTGAAATATGAGGTACTTACTGTTTTTGTTCTGGCCCTTTCATCAAACTTCATGTTAAATGTTTGAGTTGAAATATTCACAGAATGTCAGCACAAACGTAAGAACAGAGTGTTCCTCTCATCGTATAATAGAATGGGAATGAACTACTGCTGGTAAGCGGTAACTACGTTTCTTAATTACATACCCATACATCAGGAGAGCGATTTGCCCGTAATCCCGGACTATCTATATCCTTCGGATAAGGTAATTACGGATCGCGCGCTACCATGACACACTATGATATGGTACAGTGCACCGATGGATGAAGAAGGCCAGGCTAGAATATAGGAACAAGATAATAAGTGAAAAATATTAGTTTTTGTATTAAAATTAGTCCAAAAATGAATTAAATCATGATAGATTTGTTCTGGCCCTACTCAGTACTTGAAAATTAAAACAATAAATAGTAGTTCATAGATATATTGTTCTCTATCTAGTCGATTCAAAAACATGGGAATTAAAAATTAATCTATTTCCTTTTAACCTAATCTGAGCTTCTATAAGACATACAATTTTATAAAATGTTGCAAAAAATGTTCCTCGATAAACAATATTTTAATTATAATTAATTTCAGCATTATATACAAAATGAAAATGTTAGTATATACTTTAGAATAGTAATAATGTTCGGGATTTTGATAGAATCCCGAGTCATCACGATATAATACCATTTTTACTTTGTATGTTATTTTCGCTACAATATCTGTTTATTATATTATGTATATTATTTGTGATTATTATGTTTAAATATCTGTAACTCTTGCAATATACATTATTGTTTGCGTCGGAATTTGTACCGACACGAGCCCCCTGTTAGTGGCCCCCCGGGATATTCGTATGTCTTTCTTGCGCGCAAATTGTATTTCGCAATCACAGTTTCGACAGCCAAGCGTAGCAAGCAGATCAGCTGCAGCGCGCAACGTCTCCACCCAAGGGGCATGCACATTCACAGCACAGCCCCTTCCCCACCGTCTTGGCCTTGCCCCCCTAACCCTTTCTCAAGGAAGTAAAATTCTATGCACATCAATCTCAGTAGAGTAGGAAAATGAATTGACCCCCACCACCCAATAATTTGGACACTCTGAGCGGCCTAGCTTCCCCTGTGAATATAAAATGAGGCCCCAAGCACCCCGAGGCCAGAATTCTCTCAGGTATCCAGTGCAGTACCGTGGTCTTACAACGCGAGTTTTCTCACCAGCCCAGAAGCCGGCTTGTGTACACAAGAAGCGCTTATTCCCGACTCTGTGCTCGCTGCGTTATAAAGCCCGTGACTGATCCAATCCCTACCCTGGAGGGAGCTCCCAGGAAGGTGCGCAGCTGGACCGTCGCGTCAA
>JAPYYT010001971.1:0-21801 GCA_030522565.1 Ceratosolen corneri
ACTCTTCTTTACCGAGATGCGATTGAATTGGAAATATCGTGACTGCAACGGGGGTGAAAATTCGCCTGGAGGAAGGTAACGATTATCGTACACAGGCAGACACACAGAGAGAGAGAGAGAGAGAGGGAGGGAGGACGGGGCCGGAGGTCGATGAGGAGGGGGTTGGAAGTCGATCGGGCCTGCACTTTAGTAGTAACCCACTGACACAATTGTCCCGATCGCGACGAGCCGTCAACGCGTAGCGAAAAAATGTAGGTTCGCGGGTACGGGAGAGTCGTCGGTCGGCGAGCCGAAGAGGTCGAGTGCTTTCGAGGCATCGATTGCCGCAGTTCGTTGATCCCGAATCCTTGATCGAGGGGTGTGGGAGGGCGTAGGTCGCCGCCTCCGCGGGGACGACGTACACCCGGAGGTACGCACCCTCGTCTCGTCGGGCGCAGGCTCCCCGGCCAGCGAACTCACGGCGACGTCTCGGGCGCAGGAGAGTAAAGGCCGCGGCACTCGGCTGCCTCCGTGCCCAACAGCAGGATGAAAGGAGTCGCTCGCCACGAAGGAGGGATATGCATTATCGATCTCGCCCGGAGAGCCCCCTATATAGAGTGAGAGGGCCGGTTGCGCCGCGAGCGAACGAGAGATAGACAGATAGACAGATAGACAGATAGGTAGATAGAGAGAGAGGGGAAGAGAGAGAGAGAGAGAGAGAGAGTGAGAGAGGGTGGGAGGTGTGCCGGTAGGGGTAGAGGTAGGGGTAGGGGGAGAGGGAGAGAGAGAGATATAAACAGCCACCCACCTGTCTGCCCGAGTCCTGCCTATACACACCTCAACGCCTACCCCCGCAGACTCGGGAGCTCGAGCACTCCTACCGCCGATATCCTAGCCACCGAGAGTGCCAAGCCCTCCCTATAGCCCGTCGCTCCAGCCTCTTGGGATGCCGTGGTTCCCGCGACTACCATCTGCTTCCCCGGTTTTTGGTCGCCCACTACTGTTTTCCACTATTTTTAAGGCTCGACTACGCAAATCCCCAATTACCTACTAGTTAACAAATTACGAGGAAGTGGCTTCTCACCGGATGCGAGATGCGTGGTTGAACAGCGGCGAGCTGTAGGCGTGGACCTAGCGTAGTATGTGCACATCGACCGGGTGATGGAAGGAGCGAGCGAACGCGAGAGATCGCGCGGGTGGGAGGGCCGATGAGGGAAGGGGATTGAGAGGGAGCAGACAAGGGTGAGATAATGACAGAGGTTTTGCGATGGTAAAGCTGAGGCGTCTACGAGCTTGCAGTCGCTTCCACTCCGCAGTCCTTCTACCTCGGACAATTGTGATCAGAGTTAGATGGTTTTGGAATTCGCTCCTTTAGCAATGTGTCCAATAAGTTGTGTTTATGCTCATGTCTAAAATTAAGTAGAGAGAATTTTAGGTGAGGGGTGAGGGAGGTGGAGGGGGTGAGGGGAGGAGGTGTTTCGATTGGGTTAGATTCATAAAGAGCTATGAGTTCTCGGCAATTTCTAGTCTTATTTGAATTTGATTAATTATTTGATATTGAGAGATTAGCGTTTGAAAAATTTCATAATAATTAAATATCCAAATAAAAAGGCATTCTGCATGTATCAAAAGGACATGTCGCAAAAGCAAACGGAAAGGAAAGCTAAGAGATGGATATTATCCGAGAAAGTACAAACACCTTTCTTCTTATTTTTCTTTTTAAATAAGGGCGTGGATTCTTTCATCTCGTGGAAATTTCGCCCATCCTCCCCTTTCATTGTCGCTTCTGACAAAGAGCAGTGACATCGCCAACGCTTCGCCAGTAGGTGATCTTGGACTGGGCGCTTTAGTGACGTCGTTTAGAGAGGGAGGCAGCGATGGAGCTGCGGCAGGTGGTCGGAGGCGAGGAAACGGAAAGGGGTAAAAGAAATTGAGCCTGTAAAAGAGGAGAAGGAAGTGAGGTGGAAGAATAAGTATAAGTGAGAAGGAAGAGCAAAGAAAAAAGCCAGGATGAGAGAGAGAAAGAGAGAGAGAGGGAGCAGCGAGAGTGCAGCTTCGCTTGAACGGGGACAATGCTTTCATCATTGCCGCGTGCTCTTTCTTTCATTCCCCGTCTCCCCTTCCGCTGTACCACGGAGGTGAACCGCGCGCTATTCCTTTCTTTTACGCTTTTTAGTAGCAAAGGATCCATTGTCGACGAATGTACGTGTAGTGAGACTACATCAGCCGCCAGCTATCAGCATCTCTCTTGGAAAGGAAAGCCCGACTTTCTAGGATTTGCTCGTCGAACTTCTGTCCTCTTTGTTTTTTGGCTACTGGGGCGGTATTAGCGGCGACTGCTCTTTATGCTTTTCTTCATTTCTTTTTGAAATCTTAATTGCACGGATGAATAAAAGTGTGCGAGCGTACAGGTGTCTTTGATAGGCAAGCAGGGTCGTTTGCTTGGGCGCACACGCCAAGTGGGAGGATAATTTAGTTGCGGTCGCAGAATTGTTTCAAATGTTTGTAAATGGCACTCTAGTTTTTTGAAATTTTTCACGGATATATTTAGATTTAATAAGTAGTCGAAAGAAATACACCGATAACCATATATCCAGCATACATTGCAAATATACGTCGAATTGTGACTGAGATTGTGCAAACGATGGTAATGACATGAGGAATCATTTTATTTGTTTCGATAGCTCAATTCACTTTATGAACGTACCCACGGTGCATTGGAATAGTTTATCGAACGAATAAATGAGCGCTTCAGTTAAGTTTTACACGCATAATAATTCATTTTACGTAGATTTCATCGGCCTTTGATGTATTAGCGTGTCGAGTGATCAAATGCCGTTGGGGCTCAAAGGCTCTTTTAATAACAATGTTGTGCTTGCATTGAAAAATTCCAAAATGTTCACAGTTTTTCAACCTAACTAGATATGCAAGCGCAGCTAAAGAAGATATGAAAAAATTATGGCGCGATCGCCGAATGATTGTCATTCGGTAAGCCCCGCGGGAGCTCGGCAGATGTTTCGCGACGGCCCAATCAGACGATGCGAGCGGCGAACGAGCGAGCGAGTGATTTTGAGTTTGTATGGGCGGGTGTGTGTGCCTGCGCGCGCGAGAGAGAGAGAAGGAGGGAGAGACCCCAAGCAAGTCTCGCGACAATCAACCATCAAACAATTTGCCACCCTCGACGACGATGTACGCGGCGCTGTTCTTTCTCCGTGTATAGAAGATGCACAGGGCCGTCGATGGTCGTGCATGGTAAACCTCAAGTGAGCATATGCCTTCGTGGGCGGATTGATTATGCCGCTCGCTCGTGCAAATGAAAATAAACTCGAGGGTTTTCTTTGTGGCCATAGGAGGCTCTTGCGTACCGCTCGTGAATGCTGAGGATACGGAGTTGTTCCCTCTCGAATTACATATAATTAAGGCCGGATCTCATCTCCCTTTCCTATCCGCCATGAAAAAGGCATAAAGGAAGCTTTATACGAACAACTGGTTTCGCGAAAATTAAAGTACTTCTTTGTGCTTCGTATGAAATATATTTTTCTGTCTCTCTCTCTCTCTCTCTCTCTACCTCTATCTGCGTCATCTAATAACCTCTTAGAATTTATGAAATAATATTGCTTTTTTCCCATATATTATAATTATTTTCGTTGGTTAACGCGTGTCTCAAGATTCCATTCTAAAGTCGCCCTAAGTCAATTCTAGCAACTGAGATACTTTTACTTGACACTGTTGCTTATCTTTATAATTGTTTACGTATGCAGATAATTGTTGCATGTTGTTTGAGAATGGATTGAAAATATGAGTATGTCGAGAGACTTGTATTATCCAATTAAGTTTTTGGGTTACGTGACTCATGAACAAATTTAGGCAGTAGGCAAAAGAAGCGTTTTATACACCAAGTTTTCATTGTACGCGTTTCATCCCCATTCGCTCTTCTTATCGGCCACTTTATAATTACCTTAAAAAATGATATCACCGTGACCTCTTAAACCTCCCTTGAGAAACTAGCTTGAACGGCGTGCTGTTGTATGTTTGCTGAAACCATTCCTCTCGGCCTGAGCCGACCTCGCGGAGCAATCAGAGAGAGGGAGAGAGAGAGAGAGACAGGCAGAGAAAGTGACAGAGACAGAGCGAGAGAGAGAGAGAGAGAGGGAGAGAGAGAGGGAGGGAGAGAGATGGTGGGGGTGAGAGAGACGCCGATAGCACTCGACATCTCCGGTATCTCTCGCTCCAAAAAGTTGTAGTTGTGTTGCTGTAGCATTTCGGCGGAGGAAGGAAGGAAGGAAACAGAGATCGTGAGGGAGTGAGTAGTGAGGGACGGGCAAACGAGGAAGATTGAGGGGGTTGGGTAGCGAATAGAGGAACGGCCTGCGAGGTCACGGAGCTGTTATACGGGAAGTCCAAAGTCCTTCGAGCGCCATTCGGAAGCTCGTTTGATGGTCCGTAGAGCCGTTATTGTCTCCCTCTCGTTCACTCTCTCTCTCTCTCTTTCTCCGTAGACGCAATTCGGCCGACATACATGCTTCATCCTCCTCTTGTCAGTACGCACATGTACGTACAGGCGGAAAGAGACCTCCACTGACCACATATCCGATAACGACGCGCGCACCGCCGGTAAATTGTTAAAACCCGAATCCCTTGTTTAGCCTTTTATGAGCGAATGGGACTGCCGTTGTTCTTGCTACTCCCGTGGATTCGCCCCCGCACTCGCCTCCTCGCCTCCTTTCTTTTATTTCACAATGTGTATTCACGAAGTAGCTCAAGGCGCGAGAAGAGTTTACCTTTAACGAGCTCGAGGAGAGAAAAGGCAGTAACTAAGTTTTTATTGAGCTGTATATTAAGGAGAGGCGCCCGACGGCTTCCGTCTCCACTGCGTCTAAGTCCTCGAGATAACTGTATATTTTCGCGGGAGGATCAACCTGGGCCACCACCTGCTTTTAATATGCTCAAGAGGCTCAGAACTTTTCTTCCCGTCCTCGAAGCTTCCCGTGTCCCTTGTGTCCTCGTGCCGCCGCTGCCTCCGGGACCGCCGCTCGACTTCACAATATGAATATGAATAATGATTATTGAATGGGGCGGAATCAATGTTCCGCACATTGTCGCCAGAGATAAAGAACTTGACTTCAAAGTGACTACTTACCTTACTCTTCTTGGTTCGCTAATTTGCCAAGCATTCCTTATCTCTCGAACAATCTAGTAAATTATGGATTTTTTATCTGGATTTTTCCTCGTAAAACTCAAACGTCTCAACTCAAGCAATTAAAAAGAAAAAAACAACCCTTTAATGAATTACTCACACATTTCTGCCAATCCAAGAAATAACAACGAACTTAAATTCAACTTAACAAAATTCGCATCTCTTTCCAACTTCATAAAAATCTTCAATCATTTTCGGTGGACCCAATGCATTAACCCGCGCGCCTAACGCAATCAGGCCGTAATCGCAAATTAATTTTTAAAAGCCGTTAATGTAGTAGAAATACAAAATTCGCAAACCCCCCACGGATGAATATTTAAGCCAATCGAAATATTCGCAGGGGAGGGTAGAGTGGAAAAACCGTGAGTAAGAGCGCGAGTCACAGTGAAATTACACAAAACAATTTACGCAAAGTACGACGGACTTGATTGCACTGTTTTTCTCGCCAACCCCGCACTCGTCCTCTCTCCGTCGCCCTTTCGCTATCTTCCGCCTCTGTCGAGCGTAACGGCAACCCTGTGAACTTATCGGAAGTACTGAAACCGCCATTTACAATTCACGAGGGGTAGGAGCCGCGCAAGTAGAAAGACATTAGCTTGGCAGTACGGGGGAGAGGATAACTCGCGCCACCGACACCATCGCCGTCGGGTTCCACGGACCTTCGACGACGCTTGACCCACTTTCCAGCCTCGCGTCGCCTCTCCTTTCGCATTTCGGCGAATACATCCATGTATTTTTTCTTCTTCTTCCCTCTTCGCTTCATTGCAGCTCGTGCGTTTTTCCCTCACTTCCGGCAATGCTGGCAAGCAGGAGAAGCGAAATGCTCATTTGGCGAATACGTTCCCCGAGATTGCTCCAAGTAATATTTACTATAAGTTTGTTCGGTTGCACGTATGGCGTTCTAATTGAGTGAAATCATATACTTAAATGTAGTAAGCTACTTTCGTAATGCACGAGCTGAACAAGATTTGTGAGAATTGGCTTTAGCACCATTTTCTAGGTAATTATTAACATAAAAATGTCTAATTTATTAAGTAATAATCTCCAATTAATTGTCTTTCACTTAATAGGGGCTTCGTATATAGTTTTAGCATGTGGGATGAAACTTGTACTCAGCATTGTGCATACATTATGTGAACATTATCTATAATAGGAATAAATTTTGTTTGTATAAATAATTTTTCGTTTGTTTGTGTTTGTAAGGGAGTCGTGCTCTCCTGGTTATTAATGATTTAGACTGCGTGAAATTAAAGTGCCATTTAATTCTTTGAGTTCGTTACATAAGCAATCGAGGGGTACAAGTACAGATTCGTTTGGTTTTATTCCGAGTTGCTGTATACGTTA
The DNA here is from genome assembly GCA_030522565.1 of Ceratosolen corneri. Classification (NCBI taxonomy): domain Eukaryota; kingdom Metazoa; phylum Arthropoda; class Insecta; order Hymenoptera; family Agaonidae; genus Ceratosolen; species Ceratosolen corneri. Next base: position 6,521 of record JAPYYT010001971.1, read on the forward strand.
ATGATGCCCGTATATTATCTGCGATATTTCAATGCAAAACAGGTAGGAGCACACTGGCAGACAAGCAGCCAGTTGGTTTCACGAGTCTGTTTTTCACCAGATGCTCCCACGGGGAATACGGGAATGAATTCTCGAATCTGAAAATATTCATATGCAAAGTCGCTCGCGAAAAATACAAGGACTGAGAAAAAAGCGAAGAAAGCGAGGGGGAGGAGGGCTTGGGCGGAGAAATGTAAAGCTGAACGGAAACGCGTCGACGATGGCGATGTCTGCGGCATCGGCAAAGCCCGTTTATAATAAAACACAATATCCGAGGATTTTCTTAAGTTGCATATTCAATGATTTCCTTGGAGACTTCGGGAGCGCTCCTCGCTTGCAAAAAGGAGTTGGCGCACACGAGAAGACGGGGACGTTGCATACGAAAAAAAAAGCCAACGATTGTTTTGAGAAAATGAAATTACTCAAAGCCCTTATTTATTACTTTGTGTGACTCTTTAGAGGTACCGAGACTTTTCGTTTTATTGTTTAAATACGTTCTCAGTAATCGATCTTTTTTAGGTGATTTAAGTTATTTAAGAGTCAGTTATTTAAGAAATGCTGATGCACGGTGGTGAAGGGTCCGAAGCTAATACATCAATAGACTTATTATTGATTTTTCAATTTAAATAAATACCTTGTAGAAAGTTGAGAATTATTTTGTTAAATAATATGATAGTAATCGGTAAGCCTGCCCTATCGTTCGTTTGCCTTTTAAACTCCCATTGGTCGTTTTCAAACCAAAAAGAAGCGATCCCCAATAAAACAAGCTGGATAAGTAGTCATTTCCACAAATAATCTCCCACGAGAGAGTCAATTGCAATTGCGTCAAGCCACTTGTAAAGAACCTCGGTATAACGATTAACGATTAAGAGCTCATAATGACGTCAGGGTGCGAGGGACCAAGAAAGTAGTAGGGAGCCCAGCCTTGGACAGAGGACAGAGAATAAAATGCCTTTTCTTTAATTTGTTTCAGGTGAGTACGCGACAAGCCAGCAGCTCAAATTAAAGCCCGCTACGTGAGTACACAGCCCCCCCATTCATATCGCTCCCCTTGCAGAAAAAACGAAGTACGAAAAACAGGGCTAATCTCGAGATAAGAGGAAGTGAAAGAGGTGAGCGAGCTCGTGTCAGCCGCTACAAACTCGCGCGTCGTAAACAACAAAGTCTCGCATTAATCTCGCTCTCGAATCTTCCTCGCGCTTAGGCGTTAGGTCGGGGCGAGGGCGGAGGGCGAGGAGGGCGAGGAGGGGCTGCGACGGTGGCACACGATGAATATTGTTTGACCATCCCTAAGCCCCGTGAGTGTCGTGTCCGGATCCAGCGTTGAAGGCCTGAGTAATGCTCGGCTCGCGCCTCGCGTCGACGCTCGTCATCTCGCTGGCGCGAACGATGATGGCATAATGACGGCCACCGTGGGCGAGCAATGGCCGACATCCGCCGCCGAATACAGGCGATTATTTTAAAGTGACCCGTGTCCCAGCCCCTCCGCCCCCCGCCCTCACTCCCGCCATCCGCTCGAGCAGCGTCGTCGTAATCGCGGTTCGGCTGCGCGCCCCCGCGCGTCCGGCTATTATTAAATGCGCGCGCGTCTCCCATCTCGCTCTTGACGAATATAAAGGGCGGGACGGGACGAGTAGCATCTTCGGACAGTGTCGCCGCGGCGGACACAAGTCGCCAGCGACGATTACGAGCCTCTTCGCGGCGAGTCCCCGGCGCTGCTCGAGCGCTCCCTTGATAGGCGTTGACGTGACGAGGAGCTTTCCTCGACGACTTTCACGTCCACGGGGCGTTTTCGGCTCCACGCTTCCTTTTTCATCATCCACCTTTCCTTTCGGCCGACAGCTACGCGCTCACATTCTCCCGCAGCCCGTGATTGCGAAATTGAGATCTCGGGCATTCTCAGCTCTCGCCCTTCATTGTACACCCGAAAATCATTATTTAATTACGGTCTTTTGGCAGTCATCTTGACTGCATTTGTCATCACCTGATCATTCGGCTATTTACATTGTTCTGCATTAAAGTAGCGTCCCCCGAGCCGCGGCTAATGCGACGCTAACGTAGCGCTGAGTCTAATGACCTTTAACGGGCCAACAATTCATTATCATTATATAACAATCCAGAACTGTGTGCTATTTTAATGGTGGAAAAAGGTGTCGGCAGACTGATACTATTGAGCCAAGCAAATAATTCGCAAGTGCATTTATTTTTAATGATGCTCATTATTGTTAGGATAACATTTTGTGCTGGCAGTGGATGGTGATGGTGGCATTCCATAATGTTTCCGGCTCATTTGAAAGTTGAGCCGCTGAGTGAAGAACAGTTGCTCGGCATATGGATGCGTGACTGTGTGTATAGCTAAGGCTGCGCGGAGATATCGCGAAAAAACTTTCCCTTCCATTATCGATAGCGAGCACGGAGGCTAAGGGTGACGTGGGTATAGAGCTGGTGAAATGTATGAAAGAAATTATAAGTGCGAGAGAGTAGAAGAAGTGGGAGCCCATGAAAAATGATGACGAGGCGTTTGCTAGTAGCGGAAGAGAAATGAAATCGGGTCGCCCGGAAAAATGGTGCTACTGGCGGGGGCGGGGGATGGGGGGGTATTGGAAATTGGGAGGTTGTACGTAAAAGAGGGTTCGAATCATATATAGAGGTTTCAACTAATTTTAGGGAAGCAAAGAGCGCGTGCAAGCCTCTCCGGAGAGTAGGATAATTAATCATAATGCTCTACGTATGTTTTTTTTAAGAACACGCGATACAGTCTTTGTCGCGTAGAAAATTTTCATATCTGTCCGTTTTGCTACTCCCAAAGGAACAATATGCTTCTTATCCATTTATTTCCTTTTTTTTTTCTGTCTTTACAAGTGCAAGGATCTGTTCATAAGCTCAAGTGTATAATATTGTCATTACTAGGTTACCGTGAGAAACGTGAAAGTCATGTCGGCGTATAAAATGTAAATGAGAATGTCCAGAGTTTTATAATCGCAATTCAACTTAATAGTAAAGAATATTTGTTGAAAATTGCCCTTCGATTTTAATGACATGACTTTTATTGAGTTGGTGTGTTTCACGCGAAAAGGCCACTCGTTTAATACATAAGTATTTGCATGTATTTCAATATTTATTCAATATTTAAACAGCTTATTATATATATACTCACTTCATTGGGGCGTTTTATTTGGAAATATCGAAGAGCTTTCAAGATTAAATGAAAGTTTGGCAAAAGATTTCCTATTGATATTAAGCCGACGTTTTAAGTAATGATTTAGAATAACTTCAATCTAAATGTAAGAGACCACCCTCCATTTGGGTCTCTGTTCTTGAATTGCAGAGAGGGAGTGAGAGTCGCTCTCGTAGAAAAGGAAGTCATGCGCCAACAAATGGTAATCGGCCTTTGCGGATCCGTAAACACCGTGGGTTACAACTATAATGTCGAATCCCATAGAACTGACCAGAAACTTGGAAGAGCAGAGGATGCTCCTAGTGTCCCCTAATGGGTCAGGTCGCGCGACTTTGGACTCTCACGAGAGCAGTTTCACTCCCTCGTTTATGCCCCAACGAGGATGTCTGCCTCGTACTAAAGGAGAAGCTTGTGCCTTCTTTTTTACTTCTTGATTGATCCTTTTAGGAAGAGAATTTTCTCTGCTGACGATTACTCATTATATAACATTCAATTCGAAAAATTACTTCTTACTGAGAGGGTGTTTGAAAATTCTTCTAAACTCTTTGCTTCGTTTTCGACTGGACAATTTATGTATGCTTAATCGATAACGAGGTTCTTCTCTTCTGCGTTCCATTAAATTATTGAAAAATAATGGGATTTATGACATTAGGAGTAAGTGAATTGTGATAAAATTTGCTTAACTGCTGCAATTTCCACAATTTAATTGAAGCAACGACAGTTTAGAAAGTATTTTAATTAAGAGATTCAATTACTTAGTGTCAAAATTGTACGAAATAAGAAATATATAATTCTTTGCTATTTGATCTTAGATTTCATACTCCATTCAGAAAAGGAATTGAAAATATCCGATTTAGTTGTGTATGGTCGCAAAAAGACGTAGTACAATGTTAAAGATTGAAAATATCGAATGTACGGAAACTATGTCATTAAGCTTTTTACTTTACTTTATTCCGAAAAAGTCGAAGTTCCGAAAAAAAAAAAAAACTTTTGAAACATTGAATAGGGTGAAACGCTAACTTGACTCTGAAAATCCTTTTTCTGTCTCCCTCTCCCTCCCTCTCTCTCTCTCTCTCTCACACACACACTCTCAATCGCTCTATCTTGCTCTCGCTCTTTTTTTTCTCTCTTATTCTTTTTGCGCTTTCATCCGTAATCGCACTTAGCATAACAATGAGTGCGAAGGCGAAGATAGGACAAAGGCGGAAGGAGGGAGAGAGACGGAGGCATGCGACGATGCGTTTTGACAAATCGTCTTGTTCCTCCTCCTCCGCCTTTTACTTTAAGGGATATAGCACGAAGCGCTCGCGCGTGCGCCCAAGTTCCCGCTGCTCTTTTTCCGTCTCTGACGCGCATCCCCCTTGTGTATGAGCCACGGAACGCAGTTCCTCGTCTAATTCCCCGGAATGTTTTCGGATGGTGTCTCGCTGGGATCGCGCAGCTTGCCTCCTTCCCCATTTGTCTTACGTGCCGCCCGTCTCAGATTATTTTTTCAGCCTGCTCCTTCCGACTAGAGGAGCAGCGAATGAATAAAAAAAAAATGCCGTCTCTGGGGAGAGCGCGCGCGCGCGCGCGGTGAGAAAAATTGCAATTTTTCCCGGCGATTGTCGGAGTTACTGTGCAATAATAACGATTGTGGCGTATCATTTGCAACGAAAATTAATATTACGCGTAAGGGCTGAGGGCGATGCTTTATGCATTTCAAGAATCCTAACGACACATTGGCATTTACTTTTTATCAGCTCTGCATTGCTCCCCATACTCACTAGAATTAGCATTCTTATGTTAATTCAATTGTTGTTTTGATGTACCTCTCATGCTCGGTAATATTTCAATGTTGATAATACTTTTTAAGGTGAACGTCGATTGTGCCGCGTAATTTTTTCTTTTTTTTCTTTTTTTTTCCCGCCATATTCAATTTGAAATTGACTACTCCCTGGGAATGCTAATTTTCCGTCGTCGATATCTCGATTCTGCTTTCATGACTCGTTGTCTTGATAAATCACATTGGAGATTACAATGCGCTTTATCAATCCGAGATGGCGAAGATGTAGATACAGAGGCTATCTCAGTTAGCAAGTATTAGAAGGAAATTGTGCGCGGGACGAGAAGAGTAATTCCTTTTCTCGGCGTATCTTAACTGGAAGAAGACCGTCGAACAGAGAGTTGAACGTCGCGTACGCTCTCCCCTGTCCATCCCTTTTTCATTTCCCGCGGCAATAGTTCATTAAAAAGGTGTTTCAGAGGCAATTCCGTGAACTATTAGGTAGCCTCTATCACCCCTTCGGGAGCCATTTCCAAGCCCCTACGTCTCCCTCTCCCTCTCTCCCTCTCTCTCTCTCTCTCGACCCCCGTTTGTCGCGTTTGGTCCATTCCTCTCTCCCACTTACATTTTCTTACCTCGGAGAGGCGCGGGACCTCCGAACTCTGCAGTCGAACTTGCTCCAGATAACGGCGCCGGTGCAGGAAAAGCGCTCGTCGATAAAATGTGATGACTTGGCTTTCTGCTTTATTGGCGTCTCTCGAGGATGACAAAAAATAAAATTCAATTTTTCATTAGAGAGAATAGTGGAGGTAAAAGGCCGTTAAAGTCATAAAGATGATTCAATCTTTAATAATGCATATTATGTGGGATAAAGAGCGTCGCAAAGCCATTATTTTTTGGGCGAGACAGATTACTCTTCCTTATTTGTCGAATCGAGTGCTCTCAACTTGATGGCAAATATATTTGTTGGACATTATTAATGTACGGTCGTCAAATAAAATAAAATCTCACTCTTAATAAGTTGCTTTATTATAATTAGTGCTTTTATGAGCTTTTGATGGAAGTAATTATCAGTATATGCAAATGAAAATTAATTCCGGCGACATAAAATGCGAAATGAGCATAATTTTATTCATAACGCTATCTCGAAGATAATAAACCTCGGTAAATAATAACTCGGGCCTTTAATATAAACGAGCGATGTAATTTTTCGAATAAATAAGAATAACCGAAACCGGAACCCCGAGTCAATAAAGACTCGGAATTGTCATGCGTTCGTTCGTGTCATCTGGAATTCAGTTCTGAAAATTAGCCGAAATAAGATCCCCAAAATCCAGGCTCAAATAGAAGAAATAAAATTGGGGAAAAAAAGGAGGAGGAGGCTTCCGACTGGTTTGGGGATCGGGACGATAACGAGTGGACCTTAAATGGTGTGTGAGAGGGGGGGAAGGAGAGAAAAAAAAAAAGAGAAAAAAAATGGAATGATCATGGTCAGCCCCCAATACTGGCGAAACACAGCGGGATCCGTCAGGAGGCGCAGGAGGCCCGTAGGCGGTCTAAGTGCATCGAGTTGGGCTTGATAAGGGCTTTCTTGTATCGGGTTCTCGCGTGCGCGCGCGCGCGCATGCGTGCGCTTGCGCCTGGGTTTGTAGGAGGGTGGAGGGCGTAGGGATAGCCGATTTATCAAAGCGCCGGGGCTGCCGAGACGAAGGTGGAGAAAAATCCGCGGCTTGAGAAACGATGAAGTCCTCGGCCGAATGGGGTCAGACAGAAAAAAACGTTTCGAGCTCCGTTTGCCCCTTCTCTCTCTCTCTCCCGATTCCTCGTATTATATGTCCAACAACTCAATTATACGCGTATCAGACAGATGCGCGTAGGACATGGTTTTGAAAAATCGAGGGCGGACTCGTGAGCTCAAGCGCTTCTAAGATACTTGACGTCTCATGGCTTTAAGTAATATTTCACATTTCTCTTATTTACATTTCAATATCACTGCCCCCCAAACGAAGCCTGTGCGGATACTTACATTGATCATCTAATCTCAACATTGTTACTGCTATTATTTAACGGATAAATTCCACAAGAGCCTCAAATGGATTTTATCGCTCGGCTTGAACTTCCGCTGCGTGGGCACAATGCGGCTCCATCGAAATAACTTTATTCAATGCACCTTATTATTGGATATTAAAATATTTGTCTGGTGAATAATTTTCGCGCGCGCGAAATATTCGCTGCCGAATGCCAATGAAATTACTCGACGGTATAAAGCGGAGAAAAAGAGCTTTAATATTGTTTTGATGCGAAGTCTTTCACGACACTCTTAAAATATAGCGGAGCGCGCATTCATCAGGTGCTTCCTCGAAACAACCAGGCGAGCGGGCGCGCGTACACACACTTTACGAGGCCTAAAAAACAAAGACTCCGTTGAAAAAAAAGAAAAGAAAGGGAAGAGGCGGTAATGAAGTATTATATTTACGGAATTTAGGCGTTTTAGGGTCAAAAATAGGGAGTCGGTGGCGCCCGGAGGCCCGGGACGCGCGCGTGCGTAATTATACGGTGGCTCGCGACCATCCTCATCTTTCTGAACCGTAAAGTTGTCGAGGGTGAGCGGACCGCGCTACTGGTCTTCCATTTATAATAACCTGGCCTTATCCCGCGTCGTAACGTAATAATAGAGAGACAGAGAAGCCTTAACGCGTGTCGGGTCGAACTGGCTGCCATAACCGAGAGGAATTGCCGCCGCCGCCGCCGCCGTCGTCGTGGCTGTTGCTCCTGTTGGCGCTGCTGGTGCCGCTTCCGTCGACGCCAGCAACGACAGCGACACCGACACCGAGGCTGACGCCGCCACTGCAATAGCGCCCGGGCAATTAGCCAAATGTTACGTGGATGTGACGAACTTTCGGACGCCGACCTCCCGCTTATTTCTAGACATTTTTCACTTTGTCCGAGCTTTCAAAAGAATACCCGGGGCAAACTTTCATAATACCACGCGAAAAAAAACAAAAAAAAAGTGCGCTTTATGCATATATAACTTTTGGAGCGGGCGCTTATTTTAAAGTGTCCCGTCTCCAAAGTGACAACAAAGAGCAACGACAACAAATTGGGAGCAAATGAACGCGTTACTGCGGATTTACGGTGAATTGTCGAGCGAGCCTTAAGGAACCATTGCTCTCGATCATTAATTTCAATTATAATGCGCGCCTACGGTTACATAAATAGTACACGCATTATCGTCATTCGTAAAACTCATCTCTTACCTAATTATAATTATAATTGCAAAGTGCATAAATACGTTAAGACCAAAAATACTACAATGTAACGAATTTAATGCGAGCCCAAGACACTGAAACAGACGTCTCAAATACATTTGACTACTAATTAGTTTGATTAGTAGCTGGCATTAATCTTTAAATTTAAGCCTCAGCTCCGATTTTAAATCAACGCGATATTATCTCAACGCTGCCACTTAATCAACTCGGCAACATCTTTATAATATGCAACAATGGGCAAATAAATGAGGCACAGGGGCCAGTGCAGTTTGAATTCGAGTCGTGAATTCGAGTGAAAATTGTAATTTTCCACAATTAATAATTCAGTGGTGTTGAGAAACAGTAGTAGTAGTAGTGGTGGTGGTGGTGGCCGCCAGTCTTCTTCAAATACCACACGATCAGCCTGTCGAAGCAAGAGGTGCAAAAATATACTCTGAGCCATAATTCAGTCGCGCCTCGTTTTTCTCGATTTCTCGTGCTCTACCAAGATAAACGGTCCCGGTCGTAGTGTCGATCGACTCCTCGGCGATTCGCTGCAAATTTTCAGTAGCATTGTTGCGAGACGTTATTTCGAGAGCTGGGTGATCCGGGACTGTGGTAGTAGCAGCTGCGCAATCCATCACCGGCAATGATTCAGTGATCGTTGGGCCATCGGCACGAGGCCGAGACAGATTCTCGTCTTTTCTGATTCTCGAGCTCCTCGACGACGTTAATGTCGCTTCTTTTGTCCATTTTCGAGGACCGGGCGAGGAATAGTCGCCGCGACGGCGTTTTTATAAAACCCACACACGCACGCACGCGCGCGCGCAGACAGAGTGCCAATTCTAATTATGGGCGCTCTAGGTTTTTCGTCTGCTTAACGAAACGTTTATTATGCTTGATGAATTTGTAGGGCGAGAGTCAAGGGAGACGACGAGGCAAGTGGCATGGACTTGGTGTGTCTTGGGAAGCATTATTTCTCTTATCAGTCTATTGGAAATTGAAACTGACACTGGCCTCTCGGAGCTTTCGCTTTTATTTCTTCGCTTGGCCCGTCGCTAATAGATTTCAGAAGGCCAACTCACGCGGCAACATTGTTTTAAGCCTACAGTTTTACCGAGCATTAATTCGTTTACGATCAGAAGTGGAATCTGTGTGCATTATTATTGTCCTTCTCTATATGTTCCGTGCCATATAAGCCACGTAGCAGCTTGTGTATCTCTTGGACAAATGTTGCGCGCGTCTATTTCTCCTTTACGACGCTTTTACGGTTCGGGGTAGAAGCGCGAAAGAGACTTGCAAGTTTACGTGTATATTCCGCACTACGTTGTGGCAGATTTTATGAATGAAATAAAATAGCGCGCACGAGAATATAAATATCAATGTTAAAATTAATACTAATTAGGAGTACGGTAAAGGATTCATGACAATAATAGCCCACGAACATTTAATAATGCTAAATGTATAAGAACTTTCTAATATTTTTGTCATTTTTATTATTCGCCTGAAACGCCATAATGAAGCAATTTTTATTGTACAATTTGTCAATGTATGCAAATTTATTACCTCTGTGCCTAGTTTGTGGATGCATTTTCATTGTGATCTCAGCTAACCAATAGCTTTTGTTAACGAATAACTTTTGTTTGAATATGTTACTTGAGATTTTGCAAATTGGCAAATTGTGATTAGCAAAACTGATTACACGTGGGTTGGATATTTCAAAGGCAAGTGCATCCACAAGTAGCCTCTAAACATTATAATTTATCTGGTCGTATTATATCTCCCCAAATTAATGCTAAACACCGCGAATGCGTAAAATCTCCGCTGTAACAGGACTTTCCTATTTCGTGATTTTTTTCTTTTCCCACTTTTTCTTCCCTCAGTCTGCCTCGTTTTCTCGATTCTTCTTCTCACTCGCATTCCGCCTTCTTTTTTTCGGCAAAGCTGCCAACGCCACGGCAGTTTAATATCCAGTTCGGCCATGCACGGGGCTACGACGATTCGCTCGCCCCTGTATTACATTTTATGAGAATAATATACAACGTTTAAACGGATAAAGGATTAAATCCAGTAAGTATCTGGCCATTGGCGCCCTCGCCCTCGCCCTCTACATCTTTGGGGGTTAGCTCGAGCGTTTGAAGCTAAATAATACCTGCGAGGTGGCTAAGAGGACAACAAGCTGCAATAGTCGCCGTTAATTATCCGCGTGAAAATATTTTTAATGACTTATTATGCGCATTTATTTGGCTCCCAATGTGTTCGTTATTGATTGTCCTCTCTCCATTCTTCCACGCTAAACGTTGTATTTCTTCATTCTATCGCCAATATTAAGCCATTTCAATGCTTTAATGACATTAATTAAAAGAGGCCACCACTTTGCGTTATATCTTCGTCTTGAATTAATGTTAAATATTTTCTTCAAGTAAATAATCAACGGCTAATCTGAATGTTCATCCTACATTCCATATTACGATGACTTGGTAAGGCTTGGTAAGAAGTTTTGCATTTGTAATATTATTAAAGTGCAAGCATAAGACCGTAAAAGTAAATGTAAAGTTGCCTTGTGATCGAAAAAAGTCAATAAAAGAATGCGGGTACAAGGAGGATTGCGACGCCCTCGAGCCTTTTTAAACCGATCAAGTTGGTCGAAAACTACACGATCACTTTGGGATTGCGAAAGTATCATAAATAACAAGCATTCTGCTTTCACTCTCCAAGTTGTTCTCTCTCTCTCTCTCACTCTCTCTGAGTACATGTCTCATAGGTATCAATTAAACTCTCGCGCGAATTCGGCTCGCTCCCGTTTATTCTCAATTTCTCATTCTCAATTCAGCTTCACTACTCCTCGGATCCTCTAGCGAATCTCTTTTCCTTTAGTCTGCAGCAATGGCGCAGCGTGTGAGCAAAAACTAGGAATAAGAAGGTAGTCACCGACTCGCGCCACATAAATGACGGCGCACGTATATACGCGCACGATTGCACGGCGTTCAAAAGGAGTAAAAATTACGATGAAAAAGCCGATGTTAGGTTGCGAGCTGCGATCCGAGTATTTGCAAAATGAATAGACAGCGAAGGAGAATGCATTGGTACATGTAGTCAGAGTTCACGGACGTTTTCGCGTTGCGAGCATTGTTGGAGAGTTTAGTGCTGCCGAGGGAGTTGGGGCGCTTGAGTTGATTCACTTGGCTCGCGAGATGCATGTGTCTCGTCGTTGCAAATTAACGATGCTTGAGAGAGCGTTTCCAACTTAATTGGAAGCTTCTCTTTTGATTTCTCAAAGTTCCGAGGACAAGGGAATTTACTGTCCGATGTTGTTTTATTTCCGTACGGGCATTTGTTTTGACGCGGGCTTGACAAGCAAGTGTCCCGTAAATAGTGCGAGCCGATTTATTCTAGCCAAAGGCAGCGTAGGAGTCCCCATTAAATTTTAATGCAATTATAAGATTTTCAGTATTACTCGACGTGGCGCATTATTTCGACGGACGGAGTGTGTCTATTGGAATCGATTTATCTCCAGATTGAATTAATTGATTTATCGACCGTTTCGCTAGAATGAAAAAAAAAAATCTGTGAAAATGCGTAATTGACTTTCTAAGACGCGCAGTTAATTGCAAACCATCGGTCAATTTAATCACACAACTATAAAGTACAATAATTGAGAAAGAATTACTCAGGGCGCTCAAACATTTTGAGAATATTTATAAATTGCGCGCGAAAAATAGTCGAAGTCGAACGAAGATAATGCTTCAGCCAATTTATTTACCACTATAAGAAGAATGTTAGGAGATAAGCGGGTAGCTTGTTCACAATCATACAAGAGAGCAATGTTTCATTGGGTAAAAAGCATTTGCAGCGATGTCGGCTGAGGAGGACTAACGCCAGTAGAAAATGGCGAAACTTGGAGCAATTCGCAATATAGACCGAAGCTAAATTCGATGATTGTGTGAGGCGAGATACACTGTACATTTTAAATGCACGCATGCCTTTCCTCCCAATCTCACGCACACACACACACATTCTCTGTCTCTCTGTCTCACTGTCTCTGTATCTGAGTTTGCAGTAAACAGTGGGTGGGTAGCGCTCGCGTTTCACTGCGAAAATAATATATGCGACCACTAATGCATAGACGTATGTACAGCAAGCGCTGCAAAGTGGATGGAACTTGGTTATGCATCGTGTCTTTGCGCTGAGTGCATACTGCAATATTTAGCCCCGTGTACGGAGTCTCGTTCCCGTTGTGCCGCCGTGTATCGCAAACTTGGTGAAGATCGACGCTGGAGGCCGACGTAAAACATCGCAGTAGACATATGAAGGTATTATGAAAGCTCGTGCTCGTCCGAAATTCGCTCTCGCTCATTTCTCAGAGAGATGAGAATGCGATTTTCGCGGCGCCTTTCTTACTGCACAACCCGCGCTTATTGTCTTTAGGCAATGCCACTTCGCTCCATGCCATCCATGGATCCTTAAAACAAGGCATAAATTATACAATGTTTTGTGCCTCGGAGTTACGAAGACTAAACACGCGTTCGTGGCATTCAGCTGATTTTAGAATAGTAGTTTGATTCTTTGTTTGGAAAGTTTCCGGTTGGCCTGCGAGCCACATTCCCTCGTAATGCATCATACAAATATAATAATGGCGCTTAATTTATTCGATTTTTGCAAGCGCAAAAAGTTTCTGTCAAGTCAAGGAGGATTTTGAATGATCATGACAACGTAAGAAGTCTTGCATTGGTGAAACGATAAGTTATGTCGGTTAACGATATTCTATAAGCAATAGCCCAATATATATTATTATCAATGTATCAATTAATTCCGTAATTGGCCGATGTAGTCCAAATAAATAGCTCGCTTTAATATTTTCAGTCCGTCTTATTATTATAAAGTTATTAAATGTTATATATTGTATTATAAATTGAATCTACAGGCAGATCCTTAAGCTGTTGAGAGTGCATTCGAACGCGTAAGTAATCGCTCTATTTACATTAGTACTGGCATATTCTATAAACCTAAAAGATAGGGATTGTGAAATCTCAAAATGAAGAGATAATTGGTAGGAGGATCTTCGGCGGCCTGTCGTAGGATAATGTTAATGTACCCGCGAGGTTTACTCGTTGTTTGCGAGTCGCCATCTCTGTAAGACAATGGCTGATTATCTATCCGCGGCGGCTCCCCTTTAAAGGATCGCCATGTACGTTGTATGACTGCCACGAATGTTGTATAGAGACGTTGGACAAGGCTCGGTGTTCTGTTGGAGGGCAATGTAGATTTAACTGGGCCGCGGATGGATCGGGGATCGGCGCTTGAACACTGAATCTGTGTATGCACGTCCGAGGCCATAAGTTACGTCCGTCACGACGCCCTCATAACGATATTATACGGCTTTTCCAGCATTTGAATTAATTAATACACTTCGGTGATACATGTCTTTTTTCTTTTTTTTTTTTTCTTTTTTTGTTTACTAGGCAAATATTTTGTCTTTTTGTTGTTGTTGTCAGGGCGTGCCCGGTGTGCTTTTCTACATTGAAACATAAATATTTATTTAACTCCTCGTGTCGGGTCTTTCATTTGAATTTAAATAGCAGACGTAAATAGCGAGCGCACAGTCTAATGTAGAAAATAGCTTAATGGTGAAATGTAAGCACCTCGTATGATCGCCAGCAGCTAAAGCATATTCATTAGAGATGAGTTTGAATTATTGGATTAAAGCCATGCGTAACGGAATAAATGAATGATTATCTTATGTATCCTTGTGTAGCGAGGCTACGGCCGCCGCTATTCGGTCTACTTGATGCCGCGTCAAGTCGCAGGGGCAATCGTACAGTCGATTCCAAAAGACGAAGGAGAGAAAGGTCGTAGGTTGGGGAGGGGGGAGTGTGACGAGCGCGTGTACAGCTGTGTGTACTGATCGAGTGGCTCGACCCCCGCGCAGTCGAGTCGCCTTCCGCTTCAGCGGCCTTTCTTTGTCGGCCTTTTGTCAGCTCGTGAATTAGATCGCGTAATCCTGTTTGTATTCGAAATGACACCGTCGCCTTAGAGTTGACATTTAGGCGGCTGCGGTGCTACTGGGAGCTCCATTGTGAGCCGGTAATTGACTGCGATTGGATGATTGGATTTGGATCGCGAGCAAGAGCTTCGTCGAATTCGTTGGTTCGCGCGCGCGCGCGCGCCAGGAACACTTCGTTAGGCTCAATTACTTGTCTGCGAATTTGCTTTGCCTGCGGAGCCGAGCTTTCGCTGGCAAATGCGAGCGACGGCGCGCCGGGCATACCCGAATGAGTCCTTTTGCAAGTGCGCTTACACATTGCACCAAAATATATCAATGAATATCCTTTACATTGATATGCGCTGGCTTAATGGCGTAATGGATATTTGCACTAATTCGATGTGAAAAGCTCCGGATTTATCGAGTAACAAAAAAAAACCTTGCGTTCTTATCGTCGGCAATTGTTAATCCCCAAGATTATCAGCATAGAGGCTCGACAATTTAGAATGGCGATTTGAAGCGACAAAAACTTTCACCGTCGCAAGGTTGACTGTTGATTAGTGTGGGTTTTTTTGCTCTAATTACAACGTGTAAAGATGCAGGCAGTTCAAAGTCTCACCGCGAAGTTTGTGCCACTAATTTTCATTAATGCTTAAGTTATAATTGTATAATGAAATGAACCATTGACGAATAAAACTCAAAGTAAAGTAAAGGGTGGACATTAGCTTCTAATTCATCAAGTGTTTGATTAATACTGAAAATGAAAAAATAATGGTCTAGTCAAGCTCGCAGTACAATATATATATATATATATATATATATATATATATATATATATATATATACGATTAAATGCATTGTCAGAGAATTCTCGTACGAAAATTATACCGAAAGCCAAAGAAGCCTCCGAGTATCATAAGATGATCTCGGCTTGGTTGTTGGCCAGGCTAATTAAAATCTTAATCCAATTAAAATAATTAAATAAGAAAAAGGCGCATAACGAGAGCACGGCCTCTCCTAGCTCTCGGCTATCGCCGCGCTCAAGTTGCAGATTTCTTGCGAGGCCCT
>JAPYYT010001973.1:0-22301 GCA_030522565.1 Ceratosolen corneri
AAGCTGAAAAAAATTCATAGAAATAATGAGGCGACACTTCTCCTTCGCGGACACTTCCACCATTCGCTTAACGGTTTTTTCTCTCATTGAAAATAGAATCGCGAAGGGCAAGTATTCTCCAAAACAACAACGAATAATTAGTAAGATCAAGAGCAACAAGATATAGTTAAAGAAGTGATACAGTGTCTATTATATATATAATAAAAATCATTCCTTTATCTTGTCTTTCATATTTATGATTTTGCAAGGGAGTTTATTTAAGTTCGTGGTTATCGTCGGGAAATTCTTAAATAAAGATTCTTATATGAGATAAGAATCATCAAGAGATTTTATTAAGTGATTGGTTATTCTTGACTTGCAAGAAAGTTCAAGTCTAATCAAAAGGAGAAACACACGTCCGACCAGCTTCAAGACCAATTTGTTAAACTTTCGTTTATTTGTTAACATTTTATCTTTTCATTTATTATTACCAATAATTTATTAATTAATTTGCACTGTTTTTACATTTTCTTAGCTAGCCCTCCCCTTCCACTATCTACTTCTCCTTTCCTTTCATTGAGCCGAGAAATTTTTAAACGCACATCGCAATTATTTACAAAACAAAATCTAATTTAAATATTAATGCATATTTTGAATGTGTAGTAAATTAAATATAATATCTTAGTTCAGTATCTTAGTTATTTATAGAAATCTATTATTCTATATTTAAAACTGATGTATAAGAGAACCTATCATTTATTACTGATAAAATAATTTAATAAAAATTGTTATAAAGATTATCGACTTCAAAATTTCTTATGTTACAGGTGGTTTTATGGCTTTACACGTAGAGCAATGTTATTACATATTTGTATGTTCAACTGTTATTAGTAATGTCATTTAAAAGTAATTGATTGAATAGCGAGATAAAATAAAAATACAAAAATTAAACAAAAACATACTTTTATAAAACTATTAATTTCAATAAGAATTAACTATGAATCTAGCTAATTTGTATTAACATTATTATTTCATTTTTTATCCTAAATATTTATAATTTTTAAGGAAGCAGCAACTAAAAATTCACCAAGAGAAAGATAAGATATAAATTTAACATGGTATTAATTTTGAATTATATAGAGTAACTTTCGATTAAACAAATAGGATAAAAAAACAATTTAATTGAACAAAGAAGCCTAATAAATTTATACCAGAAATACAAATAGTTAAAATAAATAACAGAATGGTGTATTCATTTTAACAGTTTGAAATAATATACTTTATGAAATTTAATTAAAAAATAAAGAATATGGAAATTTTTATTAAATATCTTTAATTACTTAAAATTAAATATCGATTTGAAACAATTAATTACATTAAATAAAGATGTTCAATCAAATTAGAAAACTAGAAATAAGAAATATAACTAAGTTTTTTCTCAAATTAATAATAATGCTAATTATTATTACAAAACCAAACGGTACCGTAAAAAATTTAACTATCTTTAAATTATAATGATAATTCAAGTATTTGTAGTTTATAATGAAAAATATAAAGTGATTAATTACAAAACTGTAAAATTTTATACTTATTCACAACAATAAACATTAAAGAAATATAAGTAATAAAATTCCATTTATTTTCTTTCTGTGTATTCTATAATATAAATTTTAATAAAAATAGTGAGATTCCACAAATTAGGTATATCTACAACAAACAATTTATTTGAAATAAATAGAAAATTGGAATTTGAAATGATCAATTCTTAGAAACTTTTCTTTTCCTAAAGATTTAAGTTATTAATATTAATTATAAAATTAATCTTCAAACATGTTTTTAAAAAAAAAAAAGTAATTGTTTATCATTATCAATATTTATATATGATAGTAAACTTTTTATATGGTAATCTAAAACAAATGAATTGCTTCTAAACAAATAGTAAAAACTTCTTATTTTACATCTTTAATAGGTAAATATTCATAGAATTATTTTATTTTTTAAATGAAATTGATTTTCATAGATAGTGAAACTAGCAGTGACAATAGTGATAGGATATCTTTAATTAAGGTACAAATCTTAATTAAGGTACAAATTCATTTAACTAGTATTGACTTTGTCTGCCAAAGTGATTTATTTTAAAACTCAATAATAAATACATAATTTGTATTAAAAAAAAATTGTTGTTAATAGAATATATATATATATATATAATATAAAATAAAATATATATATTTATAGATATACCAGTTCAATCATAAGTACTCATAATCATAAGTTTATCAAAATATTTATTCCAATTTATTTTAAAACTTTCAAGTTAGATAAGCTTTCACCCTTATTTATATACGTTACACAAATTTCAGATTAAAATATTATTATATTATTTTTTGATTAATTTTTTTATATTATTTACGTGACAGCATACATTTACTTTAAAATTTTTTATATTTATTTTAATTTTGATATCATAAATTTTTGCGAATAGCTAGAATGAACTGTTAAAACTTGTATTCGTAATCAGTAGATAGAATACCTAATGAAACTTTAAACTTTGGAGCCAATTACGTTTTTTTTCGGGTTTCATTTGTTCATTACCACAGTCACATGAGTTAGAATTATAACTAAAATCTAAGATTTACATAAATTATATTTTTAATAAACGGCTTTGGCTATTACTAAAACTAAGAGATAAATTTGAAAATAAGAACCCATATAAGATTAATAAATTGCTCGGAAATTTTCGATGAGGTATATATTAATCGAAAACTGTGAAATGAATAATCCGGCAGTCGAACTTTGGAGAACTTGATTTAACGATAGAGTGCACTAAACAGGAAGCTATGAAAATCAGAACAACCTAGATAGATATGCCGACGATCAATCTCTAGTGATTATTCATGAGTCGATGAGATGAGAAGGCGCCCACATACATGAGTTGCTCTGAAAAATCAATACCCGTCCACGCGCATTTTTTCGACGCTGTTCCCCGCTTACTTTGAAGACGAATCGCCGGTGATGAGACGACGCGAGTGAGTCCAATCACCTTCATTGCTTTTCTCAATTTCTTATTCGCTAAAAATCAAGATTAAATTATTTATTTAATTTTTTCGCCTAAACGAGAGTCATTTCAACAAAATTTCTCAAGTCTAATACGGGGGAAAAAAAATTAAATTTCTTCTTTCTATATTTTCTGTCATCGAAGTGCATGTTTATAAAAAAATTAAAATGAAATATTGTCGAAAGGTAAAACGTAAAATTTTAATTTTTATAAATGTAGTAAATTGTATTAAGAGTAAAAATATTATTATGTTCATGTGTACTTCGTTAATAAAGAAATTAATGAAGTAATGAATTTTTTTAATCAGACTTCCTCTTATTTAGTCAATATGTATCTAATTTTAAGTATGATTAAAAGTTTGAAAATGAAAATAAGACGCGGTTTGCTTATTTCTAATTGTTCGAGAATTAATAATTTGGAAACTCTCCGAAATATGTGGAGTAGGAGAGGCATATACTGAAAGTCAAGGGATAATGGGATTTGTTGTCAATTGATTATGTAATGCTTGCTGTAATATTATAAACGGCTTCATTAATAATAATCTCATGAAAATATAATGTTGTTGTCCGGTTAGAGTAAAATGGTTTCCATACAGCCTTGGTGAACAGTTGTAAATTAATCACCGCTCTGTGTAATATTGTCTAAGAAACTTGACATCTTACCTTGGATGTCGCTTTGTATATGCCACCGCAATTACTATAAGAATCTCCCTGTTTATATGAATGACATTGGGATTACTATATGAGAATGACGGTTGTGTGGGTACCACTGTAATTACTATATGAGAATCTCTCTCTTTGCGAATGGCACGGTGAATGCTGTTGGGAGAATCTATGCGCTTGACCGTTGTCGTCTTATTTATAGTTTTATTGCCAAAGTGCAAGTGGGCGAAGCTTAGTTCGCCGGTTAATAAATTACTGAGAAATAGAATAATATTAAAATGCTACTATGTTCTATTATACACTTGACGACAAAATTTATAAAGTATAGGCTTTGCGATGCCCAGTGATCATGGGTTGGGGGAAAGGAGTCGATAAAGGGAATTTTAAAACTATAAATATACCATAAGAAAATCTCACCAATCGTTTTATATAATCCAAAATTAATTTTTTTTATTTTTTTATTATTTTTATTGGATTTTTTTTCATAGTATTTTTTGTAAAATACGTATATTTTCAGAATTTATCTTTGAAAGTATTTTGATAATATAAATTAGAATGTATTGAATGATTTAGAAATTATTTATCTATAAATTTCATAGATTTTATTTTGTAGAAAGTACTAATTGTATAAAACGTTGATAAAATTTAAAAACAAAGGTCATACATTTTTAATAAAGAATTCATTTTAATCGTGTTAAATTATTTACAAAAATATAAGGCATTATCGTACATATTGAACCACATCACAATACATATAAGTAAGTAAACTGTAAATCTTTTCAGTCAGGATTTAATTTTATCAGCAAAAAAATAAATATTACATCCACAGCAGTATGTAAATATATGAATTAAAATTTGCAAATATAAATAAAGTCTTGCATGTTGTTCTATTTTACATTTCATTAAAAAAATTAATTATTTTAATATAAAATTTAAAAAGTTTATTTTTGCAGACTAACATTTATATTTATTCAATTAGTTGATTGTACATTTGATTTCAAAAAGCGAAATGAAAATGAAGAGATAAATATTATTCACCACGAAATTGATCGGTATTAATCAAATTTAAAGTTTCTTTGATTTTCAGGTATTTTCCAAAAATTTTCAATTTTCAATTTAATATTTAGTTTAGTATATTTATCCACTATTATTAATTACTTTCAAAAATGCTTTTAATATAGCATTTTATAAAAATCTTTCAAAGTTGTAAAAAATAATTTAAACCTTCTTACGAACAATAAGCTTGGCTAAGCCATTAAAAAGTTTTTTCTCGTTAACTTTCATCACGTCGCTCTTTTTATTAAAAATCTGATTTCAAAAGTTATGGAAATTTTTTGTTTTTAAAAAATTTTAAATAATTATAAAAATATTTATTTCCAAATACATATTTAAACTAGTTGTAGAAAATACGTTCTACTTTTCAAATAACGCTAAGAAGGATACCACTTTCAACTTCAATAACAATGAGGAACCGTTCCATTAGTCGGTCTCGGTTGCTTGCAAAAAATCAAATAGAAGATCAAAAGTAAAACTTTAAAGCGTTTTGAACACAAATAGTTGCCAACTTTTGAATAAAATATATTGGACTTCGTGCGTAAAATACTAAATACGAAAATGTATACCATTAATATATTTATAATTTTATTTGAAGGTAAAGTATCAAATTTACGGTAATATTAAAGTTATAAGTAATGAAAG
The DNA here is from genome assembly GCA_030522565.1 of Ceratosolen corneri. Taxonomy (NCBI): domain Eukaryota; kingdom Metazoa; phylum Arthropoda; class Insecta; order Hymenoptera; family Agaonidae; genus Ceratosolen; species Ceratosolen corneri. The sequence goes on from JAPYYT010001973.1 coordinate 5,398, forward strand.
ATCTCAATTATGCTCCTTTAAATTTACCATTGACGCCTTTCATTATGGCTAAAATATTTAAAAAACGTATTACTGATTGAAGCATTGAAATCCAACAATAACGTAATGTGGTTTCACAATTATGAAATATACGATAAAAATTATCATCGAGGTGTCGAGTTGGTACAAAAAGAAGATCTAATCGTAAATTAAGATGAAATATTAAATACATAACAAACTATAATTAAATATTGATAAACAATATTGTAACTATTAATATTCTCTATTGAAATATACTTAATTCAGTGAAAGTTTTATATATTAAAATATGAAGAAAAATTTTTACAATCGCAATTACTGAAAATTTATAAATTTTAATATATATTACTGGTAATACAATACATTTCAATAAAACAAATCTAATAGTTTCAAATTGTAATGTAACGTTTTCTAATTACGTTTAAATAGTAAAACGATTTTAAGCTTTTAATGTAAGTTTCAATGCAACTGCAAATGTAACAAAACTGCTGAACTTTGTAAAATAATAATATGTTCAAATGTAGTTTATAAAACTAATAAAAAGTTAAGTTGCTAAATAACACATTCGAACAAAAAACTGCTAATACCTAAGGAATAATGATATACAATTTCATCTCAAATTAATTGTTATAAATGCAAAGATATACTTATGCTAATACTACTATAAATCTGGACAAATAGAATTGCATATACAGATACTTGTGTGGCATGCTTTCATTTATTAATATGAAAATATATTATTTACTACTTCTTCATTTCAATCAATTAAAATATTTATTGAGAAATTTTTCTTTAAAAAACATTTTAGCATACAATATATTATATATTATATAATATACAATTATCTAATAGTAATATGTTTAAATATTATTTTCTAGAGATTTTAAATAAATACTTATTAGTATTTTTTTAACTTTATCGACAATGTATAAAATTAACTTTGTTAAATTAAATAATATTTTCATTATAAATAGTGGTATCAACTTTGAAAATTTATCAAAAGAGTGATATTTTATATGCATATAGAAGATTTAGTATTAGTGCAAAAGTAAAATGTTCAAAGTTTGAATACTAACTTTCTATGTTTTATAGGTATAAAAATTTTCATATGAGAAGGTGAATATTGTAATCTTTAAAAATACTATATCACAATTTTTTTAAATTCTATTTATATATTAAAAAGAAAAATTAATATAATCCGCAATATATTTAGCTAATATAAATACTGCATTATTTGTTAAAATATTGTATATAACTGTAATTATTAATAACAATAAATTATTTAGCTGAATGTATAACAAAAAAACCATGTACAAGAGCATAATTAAGTAACTCTTAAAATTAAGAATAATAATATTACTATGATAAAAATATCATAACCATATGATATCAAATTTTTACTTAATAACGAAATTGCTTCAAAATATAGTTTAACGTAAGTTTGAAAATAATTTTTAAAAAGTTGAAAGTATTGCAACAAAAAAAATCTTTTAATAATTCAATAAATGAAAAATGAAAAATGATTTTCTTAAAGAATATGCATTCCTTACTTTTATAATAATATTGATTTTGTTGTTTAACGGAAGAACTGAACTGTTAAGCCCGAAGAGAATTTACTTTAAAAATTGTTGTTATATTAGTTAATACTTTTTTTATAATATATCAATCGTAAAAACTACCATAAGAGAAAGTTATTTCATTTTCTTTTATGCTTTCTAATATTTATTGACAATGAAATTGTTTAAAGTGCTTATTTATATTTCCATTATTTTGAGATTGATAGAGTACGAAACATTTAAAATACACGTGAACACATTTATTATTATTAAACAGTATATTATCCAGAAAAATAAAGTAAATTAATATTAAAGATCCAAACAATTCTAATATGACGACATATTTTCTAACTATCAAAAATATTAGGGTATTATCGTAAAAAATTTTCGATCTCTAATTATATATTGTATAAAATGTTTTCTATAATATATATTAACATAAGATATATAATGCAATTATCAAGAAAATAAAATCAGATACTGTATTTAAATATTTAAATTCTTTGATCGGATACATATTTTAACAAAATCGGACAATAATAAAGAATAATGTCCTAAGAAAATTGAATAAAAAAAATTAATATTATAATGTATTTTTTTATATTAAAGTATATTTATTTTAAAATGAAAATAAAATCATAAACACTGTTCCTTTCACACAATATCTAATTAATTGTCTTCCTTTCACACAATCAATATAATTAATTAAGCTTACGTGGTTAAAGAAAAAAAAAAACCTCAGCCAAACTATTTTTAATATCTGTAGCATAGCACAACACTACTCGATTAGTGTTCCGATTCATTTTCATTGTATAATAAAAATTATGCCATTGATTCGGAATAGTCTAAATTTGCTTAGCAAAGATCATTCATCTACCTAACGAGTGAGTCTTCTTAATTCAAAAACCCTGGGAAATTTCATAAGTTTTAATACATTAAGCTATCTATCTCGTAGCAAAAATCTTAGCCCAACAAAGTAATTGATAATTTTTAATTTCGAATGCGACGGCCTGTAAAACATTGCACTAATTTATAACCTCAATTTAGACCGAATGTAACACTCATGACCTAATGAGTACTCTACAAAACAGCAACGAAATACCAATTGTTTGAAAATATAATGAATTTTGCAAATTATATAAATCGTGAACAAAACTATCCAAATACTACCACAGGTTGGATAGAGAAAGACGTGTTGGAACTTTTGCTTTCTCAAAAAACTCGCCATTCAGCCAATAAGTACAAGCCACAGTCACAGTGATAAAACCGCTGGAAATCAATTTGAAGCCCTTCATTGTACGAAATAAAAGAATATAACGAAATAAAAGAGACAGGGAGCGCTCACCGCTCAAATCACAACCCCGTCAAAGCGCAACATGATCTCGATAAAAGACCAAAAAGAATCGACTCCAAACCACCAATAAAAAACAAGAACGCCACTTTAAAAACGTAATTACGTACGATGCACAAGGTCGTCCAAAAGCCGGGTCGGGCTGGCCAACGTCGCGGGCAGTGGGAGTCCAGAGCCAGGCCTGAAAACGAGTCCGAAGAGGCGGAAAGGACTCGGCGGGTCCGCGCACACTTGCGCCTTCCCTTATCGTTGGAGATGGACGCGGGGCCGAGCGATGCTGCGTCCCCCGACACGCGCACTGCTGCACTGGCGCCTCCGCTCCCGCGCTCGGGGATGCTGAGAGGGTCGTGAGGGTGCGTCGGACGACCTCGGCTGCCCTCGGCGCTCTCCCTCGCCCAAGCCACCCCGACCCACCCCCGAGGATGTCTTACGTGCTTGAGGGCTCGACTTCTTACGCCCCCGGTCGCATTTATCCTCCTGCGAAGAGTAGGGCCGGGGCGCCGAGAGGGCGTCAGTGCACGCACGGAGGGATAATGGGGCTGGTTTGGCAGCGCGACTGTTTAAGCAGGGCGTGAAGGGCTTGTCGAGGTTGGTGCGCCCATTTAATTAGTGATCGGGCGTTTCCTCGGCTGCCCGCATGGATTAAAGCACATGAACGAGTAAGTTCGACCGATTGCCGCGTTATCAGCGACTTGTTCGTTGCTCGCTACGTTATCAGTTAGTTGCGGAATTAGTTAGTTACTTGTCGAAAGCTGGCCTCGCAAGACTTTCGGTCTCTTTTTGCATAATGTTGTCGTTTTGCGATATCGAACGATTTTCTCCTTATGCTGCTGGAGATGAGCTTATGCCTGGAAATTCCTTCGAAGCAAAAAGGTCTAATTACTTAAAAACCTCACTATCGAATAGTATCGCACGGAGGTTTATGCAGATCTTAACTTTTCGATATCATGTCCTAACAACTGCAATTTTTAAAAATAATTTATGCTTAATTTATCGCCTAAAAAAAGTCAGCTCGCATAATAATTGTACTTTCATTGATAGAGTCACAGCGAGTAATAATATAAGTTTCATTGTATTGATTCGACGATAAAACGATGTATTAATGTTCAAATTTTTCAGATAACTATTATATTTACACATTGCAATTAAATCAATTTCTAAAAAAAAATTGAAACATTTTATAAATGCTTGTGCCAAGTTGATATGTATATACATTTAAATGCTTATTTAAAACAGCATATTTTACGTTATTCACAATATTTCATTACTGAATTTAATTTAGACATTGTATTGCATTTTTAATAAACCAATAAACTGTTGGATACTATAAATATATAATTTAATTATTCGTATATTTTATCGCTTAAACTTAATTTTAAATTTATGTAAGTAACTTTTTTCAATACAGTTTATTGAAAATGTTAATAAATGTAAGAAATAAACGGTAATTAAAAGATAAAATATGAAAAAAATTTTATGCGTTTTATGCATTTGTAAGTACATAAATACACATATATATGTTTGAAAATATTCAGCAGAAAGGGTAAATACCAAATACAAAAAATATCTAAATGATGTGTATTTAATCATTTTATTATTATTTTATTATCTAATAATTTTATTAGCGAATAAATAACAAAAATTTTCTTTAAAATGTATTTCTGAATATAAAAATGAACATAAATAAAAATCAAAAATATAATATGAGTTATTTACAACATAGTATAAAATATAAATTAAATGGAACAATTACTAATTAATAAATAAAAATTCTATTTAAAGATTAATTAAAGTTATTAGTACAGTGCCTTCATGGCTTATGTGCTATTTAGAAAATCTTCATATTTACAAGATTTTATGTTAGTTTACAAAATTTTTTTCAAAATGTCTTTATGGAATGTATATACTGTATTGAAATAAAAAACACTAGATACTAACATACGCCAAGTTTATAGCATAAATTCATCTATTAAAAAATATATATATGTCTTTTTAACTCAATATAGAGAAATGTAATTGGTATTTGTCCAATATATCGTGAAACTAACTTATAGTAATTGTAAAGGCAAGCTTCATTTTGTAAATAAAACTGTTTTTTTCCAAATAAATGAATGAAAGACATAATAAATAGAAACCGTAATAAATAAAAAATAAATAAATAATTCAATCTGTGATTGTGCTTATATAATAGTATAAAACTATTTGATCAGTAAGATATTCTTAGTAGTATTTATAATTAAAACCAAGATTTTATAATTTGTACTTGTATAAAAAATGTCATTGCTCAATTATTCGAATTAACCAGTAGTTTGTCTATTTAATAATAATATAATATTTAATTAGTAACATTAATGAGCATAATAACAAATTATCAACTAAATTTATTTCGTGTATTACTAAATATATCGTATATACAAAACGTGGATTTTGATTGAAAATAATACGTCCCGCAAGTATATTTTTTTTCTTTATTAAAATTTCTTTATTTTACACATGTTCACATGTGCAAAGGCACTGGAATCGACGCAGTGTTAATCTCCGTAATACACATGCGCACGTCCCGATGTCGAAGGGCGAGGAAAAGGAAACCGAGAAATACGCCACAACGAGCTCGTAAAGGGAAAATCCTGAATGTCGAATCTACCGGGAAAGAAAGAACTTTTAGGAAGTATAATTTTAAGAAAATTACAAAGCTAAATAAATACAGGAGTAAACGAGGTGCTAGGGGTTACTATTTGAATCAAAATAAAAAGAAAATAAATGTATCGTGTATCGGAGACCGTAAATTATGTGCGCATCTGGTAGAAACAGAAACGCGCTTGGAAATATAAACAAGTATCTAGATAGTCTAAGAAGTCAATATATTAGAGACTGAAGAATGGTAAAGAGCAATTGCGAAGTTTTGGAAGATAAGAGAAAACTAGTAATATTGCGATAAGCCGGAAAGAAGAAATAAACAATAAAATCGACGAATTGGTCTAAGACAAATGAGATACTAGAAAACATGGAGATTGAATGAAATGATACGGCTTGTATAATAAAATAATAATAAAAATAATACCTTATATTTTATTATTACATTAAAACACAATTAATTAGAGATTTCTGTTATACATGTGAATATTTTTTTATTTTATATTTTTATAACGACTATATCTTCTATGATCGGCTGATATGAAAAATTGTTTTAATTTAACAAGCCCACAGTAGTTACGTTGTCAATTAAATAGTAAATTTATTCTGCAAAAATGTGTTACTAAAATTTTCCAAAAATTAATTGTAAAGTGAAATTTTTCATTTGTTTAGTCAATAATTCATTCAATTATCTAATAATAAAATTCATTCAATTATATATAAATAAAATATTCAATTTTGTCTTTATCGTTATTATTGTATAAATTGAATATTATTTAACTTTCGAATTTTTATTATATTGAAAATATGATGAAAAAAAAATTTAATATTAAATTTCATAACAAATATAAATAAAAAAATAAAACCCTAAAAGTTGATATAAAAAACGCTACTGATTTACAAATAATAGATATGTGTATAACGTTTTTATCTAGAAAAATTTAATTTTATTGAACATTTTTTATTCTGACAAAATCATCTTACGACATACCATAATTTTTAAATTCGACAGATTATTCTAAAGAGGTTATTATAAAGGTTTACAAAAGTAAGATAACTTTTATAGTATATTTCAGTACCTTATAAATTCTCAATTGTGTAAGATTCAGAAAAAATATTTGCACAAATATAGGAAACTTATTCATATCAAAAGAAAAGTTTTAAGCAATTTATAAATGACGCTGTACATTAACACTTTAAACAAATTTGATTATATCATTTTTTATTTATGGATTTTAATATTGCATAAAGTCTTTTATGTAACAAATATTGGTTTAGCTTCTACATTTTGTCATAAATATATATATATATATATATATATTATACAATTATATATATATATATATATACAAATATATTAATATATAAAAGTATCATAACTTAAATATAATAACAAATTAAAATTTTAGCCATTATTTAACAGTGGAGTGTAAAATGAACTCTTTTAAGTGTAAAATAAATTTTAGTAACGAAGCTTACTACATACACATTGAAATAAGAGTACTTTTACACTTATATATTTATAATATATATATTATATAATTATAAGGCCTATTAAGTTCAGAAAAAATTGTTTATATAGTATTTGAAAAAAGATAAGAGCAGTAATTAAAAATAAAAATGTAGGCCATTGAAGGATTATTTTAATCAAAATTTATAATGAATGTATACACCGAGTAACATCGAGAACATAATTTTATTTATAAATTATATGTTTTTTAAATAAAAATTCAGCTTCTCTTAAGTTTATTCCACATCAAATGTATATTTTTAAATCATACTTATATTAGTTTTTCATTTTGTAATACAACTTACGCGTATACATGTGTTCTTATAAAAAATAAGTGAAAACTATAAATTTCCATTTATTATTTATTAATATTATTAGTATTATAAACCATATACTATTATTAGTCTAATACAAAATTTTTATATACAATCTATATATATATCCTATTAATAGTCTTAAACAAAACGTTGAATGAATTAAAAATTAATTCATAATTTACTAATAAGTCTATTGAGCTACTAAAAAACACTCTTATCAACATTAACTATAAAAAATCTTTATTATAATAGAGTCAAACTATTCTTAACGGTTAATACACCCGGAGAGTACAAGAACAGATGGCTTTGATCGAAGCCATTATAAGAAGAAGCTTGAACAGACAAAAAGACAATATAAATGAAAGCTAACAGAAGTAAGAATAATTAGAAACATATTTAATTGTATGCGACATTGTTGACATTTTAAAGTTATAAGTCAGCTGGGATTCTACAATCTATTTATTCTAAATCTAAATTTATGTTTACTACAAAGGTTTCACAAAAGGAACCAAGCAATTTATCCAAAAAGAAAACATTGTCTGAAATAGCCTGCATCTTTAACCCACTGGATTTCGTAGCTCCTGTAGTAATCAAGACAAAAATTCTCATGTAGGAACGCTAGCTACACAAACTCCAATGGGATGAATCACTGTCGGCAAATATTGATAAGAAATGAATTAGTAACAGAAACGATTTCAAACAATTTCAACTACAATACCCATTCCTCGCTGGATTAAGACCTGGAGTGATTCAACAGTGGAATTGCACGACTTTTCTGATGCACCACTATTAGCCATAGCCGTAGTGATTTATCACTGTCCACAATAACAACGACACTAGAGTTTCATTGGTATGTTCCAAAACTAAGGTGGCTCCACTCAAACGACTCATCATACCAAAATTGGAGTTAAAAGCAGCAGTACTTTTATCAAAACGCATGCGTTACGTATAAGCCAAATTGAAATTAAATTAAAATTAAACAGCGATTTACTTGTGGACCGACTCTCGCTTAACTGTAATATAGGTCAAATCTAATGCATTTCATTGGAAAAATTTTGTAAGAGACCGATACGTTTTAAATGTAAGAAAACGATATGTTGCTGGTCAATCGAGCCCAATAGACTGCGCAACAAGAGGCATTACAGGCAAACAACTAAAAAATAACACAATGTGATGGAAAGGTCCACCCTAATTACATTCAAGACATTTATGGCCAGCTCAGCCAAAATTAAACGACGACCAGAGTATTCAAGAGGCATGACCTGGCGTCCCATTATTGATAGTTATACCAAAACCTGAATATCAGTGGGATTTGATAAATAGATATTCTATTGTAAATAGACTGTTTAAAATTACTGCATTATGTTTTAAGTTCATTATGTGCTTAAAAGAGGAATATAAATTGCCCATCACCCCACAAATATTCCAAGATGATGCGTTGTGTTTGCACACCAAAGTGGAATCCGAGCCCAACAGTTAAAGGGTCAAATACCAGTTGCTAGAGTCACGCCATTACAACCATTTACGGGTACTGGAGTCAACAATGCAGACCAAAAACTCAAATGGGCTGCATCTATGTATTTGTATATTTTTCTACCTCAACAGTGCAGTACCTCAACAGGAGACAGTGAGTGATTATTCATCAGACGAATTTATCACTGCATATCGACAATTCGAGGGACGGTGAGACAACGCGCATTGTACTCAGATACATTGTACTCAGATTGTGTTCAACCTTCATTGGAGCAGAAAAGGCACTCAAAAATTATTTATTCAGAGCTCTCCAAAACATTATAGGGTGAAAAATATGCTTCTGTAGCATCACTCCCAATAGTAATTTAATCCGCCATCCGCGTCCCACATGGGAGGAAAGTGAAAATCTGTGGTAAAATCAGTGAAGCACCACTTAAATAGGACAATCAAGGACATTATATTCATGTTTGAAGAATTTACTTCGCTACTCACACAAATTGGAGCAATACTTAATTTAAGACCCATGGAGCCTTGGACATTTCAATACTCACTTCTAATCACTGGATAGTTGGAAGCCCAATTATATCCATGCCAGAACCGTCTAAAAAAACTAACAGACTTGTCGACCACGCTTTCCAACAATTTTGGGAGCTATGGTCAACCTTTCAATTACAACGACAATTGTCTATAACAAAGTAGCACATTATAAGAAAAGACATTAAGATTGGAACATTAGTTCTTATTACTGACGAAAGATTTCCACCACGTAAGTGGCCCCTTGCTCGAGTAGTTACATCCAGGTAATGATGGACTTTCCAGAGTAGTCATTTAAAAATGGCCAAAACCATCCTAAAAAGACCAATTTCCAAACTAGAAATACTACCCGTCCAACAAATAAAAATTATAAATAACAGTCTATATTAGCCAGACATTTGCTTCAAACACCTCACGTAACCATATTCCCTTATTTAACGATAAATACTTCATAATTATAACTTTTTTTATATTGTAATATAAAATATTTTATTACTTAATCATCTTAACTATTAAAAAATTTTATAATGTATTGTACATTTTAGAAAAACTTCACAAAATTAATTTTTTCATTATTTAAATAAATAAAGATGAAAAATTTAAATCAAATTAATATATTTTATAATAGAAAATTATATTCTTTTCTTATTTCTTTTGTTAATGACTTTTTTGATAATAATTAATTCATTAAATAGCAAATAATTTTAAAAAAATAGTATCATGAATTGTTTGAAATATATCTAAAAAAAATTCTTTGTCTTCAATAAAACATATTTTTTTTATAACCTAACTTTTCAGTGCTATTTTAATTAATCTTTTTATTAAAAACAAAATTGGAGAATAAATTAATGTTAATAATTATTTCTTATGGGAGAACAACTAAATATATTGATAAATTTTAGTTTAAAATTTTATTTTTCATTTGAACATTTTTACGTAACCTTGGAAAGAAATCTGTTCGTTAACTTGAAAATTAATTAAACATACAGGGAAAAATCAAGATAATATATTTATTTTTAATACAAACTTTTTTTGTAAAGTACATTCATAGAAAATACTAGTTAAATGTTAAAAGTTAATTTGTATGAAAATATTTTACCCCAATATTACCTATGACATTCTTATAAGATATTAATATATAAAATAATATTTATATATGATATATAATATTTATATATTATATATAATTAATGATTATTTTATACAATGTAATTAACTATGTCTAAATAAATGTTTCTACTAGTGTTAAGGTAAATATATTAAATATATTAAACGAAACAACAGCTATTTATAATTTCATTATTTACAAATACTGATAGAAAAGAAAATTATAAATACAACTTTTTAATACAAGTATAATACACAATTACAATGTGTCTTATTGAATGTCACACATATTTAAACTCTCTAGAACAATGCTTTAAATAAATAACAATAAGAATTTATTCTACAAAATTCTATAATGTCTTATACAAACTGTACATTGTATTTAATACAAGTTCAAATGTGCCCGTGAAATGAAGTCATAACGAAAATGTATGCAAGTGAGAAATTCGTCTCAAAACACAGCTGCGCTTATAACTCTATTTGTCAACAAGCTTAGGCATTGCTAATTAACAATCTACTTTACATAAAACTTCGATGAAGAGATACAAGTTAGGACAAATGTATTCGTATGACTGTGTGAATTCTCGCGATACTGCTGAGATTGCATACAGAGGCAAAAGTACTGTGACCCAATTTGCCATATTTCACGTAAATATAAAAATTTACTCCATTAAAATCATATAGTTATAAAATTTGTTTAGAGAGTAGTTAAAATTTATCTTTTCGCTTTGTAGATATTTTTGTGCATTGGTATTACTAAATTTATCCGTATTTAAATTTCCAATTTTAAATAAACTATTAAAATATATATCTATTATATATAAATATGTATAAATAATATGTGTATATAACAATTTAAATACCAGCCTTTATCGAGATGTTATATAAGCGTAAGTAAAGTAGATATAAAAAGAGTTTTTTATACATTAAATTGAATCAGCTCTAAAAAGATTATTATATACATGATAAAATAACATTAAATTATTAACTATAAAATTAATTATTTGAATGTTAGATATGAAAATTAAAACTACAAAATATAATAGTAACATCAGGTTGAAAAAAATAGTTGAATTAATCAAAAGATTAAAATTAAAATTATTTCTTATATATTAATTAATATAATTCTTAAAAAGTGCATATCACAATTTTTTACAGTAAATACAATAGTTTGTTGTACAATAGATTGTACAATACAATAGTTGTAATAATACAATACTATACAGTATTACTATATTGTAAATACTAAACAGTATTACTATACCGTAAAAACTACAAATAGTATACAGTATTACTACACCGTAAATACTCAAATACTATACAGTCGTACTATACCATAAACGCTATACTTCAACAAGGACAGAATGACTATTGAACATAAAATTTAACTTCATTATCTTAACATTCGTACGAAAAAAAATATATATATATATATTCGAACTAATTATAAAGAAAATTATATGTTAAATTAAGTAAATTAAATACAATTTTAAATTAAGGATGTGTTCACATATTTATTATTTACATGGAAAATTATATTATATACTTTAAATTTTTCAAAAGTTTAAAATTAATTTTACATTAGTGATCATTATAACCATTAATGTTTGATCGCATTCTTCAATCAAAAAATCAAAAATAAATGTCCAATTAAAATATCAGCTAGTAATATCTATGCTTGATTTACAATATACCAAATTTTCGTATTAAAATATGCTCGAAGGCAATAATTCATAGATAGATTATTAACCACAGTATGTTATCTTTGCAAATTTGCAATTGTACTTTTAAACTAAAATTCCGTAGCTCATTAGCTGTAAATATCTTAATCATTTTGTTACATTTCCAGGCAAGTGATTTAAAATCAGTTTTCGCTATTAAAGTGTTGACATGCAAATTATAGAATAGAAACTTGAGAAGAGAGAGGGTTGATGAACCTGTACATGTACAAATACAATCAGGAAATGGCAGTCCGCCCAATTGATTAGCTCGAAAGATGGAACACATGCGGAAATTCATCATAAAGGTATTTCATTTGATATTGATATAGATTGCCGCAACATCATTAATTCTGGTTATGAAATTTCGAACTCAAATATATATAAAAAAATAATAAAATTTCTTAATAATGAATAATGAATGAGTATAGGTATTTGATAAGAATAAATGTACATTGCAACGTATTGTAACTAAAGTATAACAAGTAATGAACGTATCTCAGACTTTTTAACGAGAGCTTTTTAAAACATTGTACAGGTAATAAAAATAGTAGTCATTAAAATATTAAAAGAATTGGCATTAATTAATTTAGACTCCCAAATATTTAATTAGAAATATCTAATTTATATATTTAGATAAAAAAATCTTCATTATTTAAAATTATAATTTACTATTAGATAGATATGCAAATTTTTCGAAAAAAGCTCCAACTACAAGTTGCTTTTAAATCTAATATATTTTGATGAATATAAGAGTAAAGCACTATCTAAAGGAAAATAAATAATACAAGTATAGATATGTACACCGTAAGCATATGTAATTAGAGATATTTGGGTTTAGTTTTTTTACAATACTGAAGCCTATTTAAAATATTTAAATAAATAGGACTTATAAAATGAGAATTTAAATCTTATATATTTATCATTTAAAAACAATCATTAAATCATTTATGCGTTCAAGATAATTATTAGCAGCATTTAGTGCTCGAGTTAATTAACGTAGCAGTTTATAACTTAGATCTAAATATACTCGAAATGAAACCTCTCAATCTATAATAAATGTATCAATAAATGTAGTAATATATTACTGTCAAACATTACTGATATTAATGGAATAGTTAACAATTTATATTTTAAATAAAAATTTGATATTCATAAGATATATCCCCTTTCATAATGCTCAAATATTAATGAAGGTGAATAATATTAAGTTGTCTGCTTTCTAGTATCTATTAAAAACAAAAAAAATGCTTTCGGACAACGCTTTTATTGATATATTGAAAGAAAGCTTTAATAACACTAATGTTTTTATATTATTTTCATCCCATACATTTCAGAAGGAAAATGAAAAATGAAAATATTAACGTTTTTGTTCTTAATTCCCAATGAGCTGGATATTTCCAGATATTTTCATAAAACTATATTTTTATTTTAAATATTAAGAAGGACAAACTTGCAATTAGTATGCAAGTGTCACCCTTTATGATAAAATTAAATCTTTAATTATTATCTGCTGAAAATAGTAAATATATTATTGAAATATTTAAATATTTTTAATCAATAATTATTAAGATAAATAAAAATTAAAATACAAAACATAATGACTACTGACTACTGCTAAATTCAGTCATTGTCACATGAAAATTAAATGAGTCATTTTTAATTCTAAATATTAAAATTATAATATCATTAATAATGAGTTAAAAATATAAATAATAAATTTAAACTAAGAACAGATTATTTTATAATTCTGTTCAATTTATTTAATTTTTTGTTTTACTTCATAAAATTGATAAAAAATACTTAAATGAATAGTTTTTAAATTACAATTATACAATTTCAAGTAAATAAAAATTAATTTGGTTGATTTTATAAAAAATTCATTTCTGATTATGCATTGAAACTGTCTAATTTCAAAGTAATATTTTTTACAACTTTACTAAAATATACAAAAAATATTAAATTTTACGTTAAGATATCAAATCCTACAACGTATAAATAAACTAGGAAATTATTTTAATTTTAATATAATTGGAATATAATTTTATTAAATTATTACCAAAAAAGGTTATTTATTGATAAAAATATTCTGAATATAAATTTACTTCCTAACTGTGCTAAGTAATAATATATTATCTAAAGACATCTGTACTGAAATTGGGGATATGAACAGCATCTTATTGATAGAAAATCTATTTACGTCAGCAGTAAAATAATCAATTAAGTTAATAAATATGGTTCCTTCGTATTTCTAAAAAAACATTTGTTTTGAATCATAATAAGATTTGTACAGAAATCTAATATACATTTTTAAAAGAGATCCAATATTTATAAAAAAAATTCTTCCGAAGTGTATTCGATTCTCAAGATAATTTTAAATATAATTTTATTCTCTAACTAATATTATAAATTAATATTAACAAATATTACAAATTATCTAATATATTACAAACAGATAATATATTTTAATAATATCTCTCACACTAAGTGTTAAAAATTAAATTAATAAATAATTTAATAATATATCTAACTTGAAGGTAAAAACATCAAATCATTTGATTTTATGTGTACAAAATATATTGTTGAAAGATTAAAAATTAATTATCAAAACAATGAACATCAATAAAGCAATAATAAATATTATGAATCGACAAATATTATGAAAACATTTGATGACATTAAATAATATAAGTAAATAAACTCAATGAGTACTTAACTAAACGTAAAATATATAATAGAAATATATAATAGAAAATAAAGGTCAATAAAATTACTCAGTAAAACAGTGCTGGTAAATATTGAATTTCTTGAAGCTGTTAATTATCAAAAACTTTATTGATGATTGATTACATTAAAGTATAAATCAACATTTTAATACATAAAAAATATTTATTATGAATTGTACTGGTTTATCAAAAAATTATAAAATACATTTTTTTACAAAACTATATTACAATTCTAATAAAAAAAATTATACGATATAATATACATAAAATGATAAAACGAATAAAATAAAACGATTACTTCCGTTTTATTAAAAAAACGTAAATTCCATAAGTATTTTTTAAAAATCATCTAAACTTTATTTCATTATATATTACTATTAATAAATACGATAACTAATTCTGATAAACGTACAATATTATATGAAATAATAAAATGTCTAAAAAGTTAGATAAAAAACTTTTGTATGTAATTTTATATATGTAAAATTACCTTAAGTTTCATACAATTTAAACATACGATTATAAAGTTATTGAAATAGTCTTTATAATTATCTTTAATGATTAATTTATCATTGAAAATCACCTTACTTATTCATAAAGAAAAGTTAACTTTAATTCTCATCCTTTAATACAAAAATTAATATAGACTGTTTTAGTCGATAATAAAACTAAAAATTCACGTAAATTTAGATCCTAAGTCATCCAATGGGCATAAATATGTATTCAAAAATACAACTATAAAGTCTCGTATACGATTTGTTTGAGTATAAGGAAAATATAGTCCAATAGATTATTAGATGAAATTTTGTTATGCATTGTACGCTAATGACTATGAATACTCAAATATTTGAAATGCTCATAATAATTTCTACTTAATTATAAATAATAAACATTGTATTAAATATGTTATTCTATATTTATTTGAAGCTCATTGCAAATATAATAAAAAAAATAAGATGAAATGCATTAATATACTAATATAAAACCTAAACAAATGTTTTAAATTATTTCAGGAATACTTGTATTTTATGTACATACAAATTTAAAATGAATTATTATCTACTACATTGTAATTAATAAATCTTGAATAATTATACATATTAAAGAATTCGAAAAAAGCGTTATATAAAAGTAATTTCAAATTATTCATCGTAAGTAATTCAACGATTTCATAGTATTATTAACATATTGAAAATAAACTAATACATTAAAAATCCTATATCAAATAATCTGCATACAAAGATATAGGTAAAATAGTCTTAAAACTTGTTTTAAACTTTAGCTAGTTTTCAAATAATGTCAATTAAAAATATTCTTGTTTGACAAATAATAAGAAATAGCGTATTAGTAAATAAAATTGAATTTAGTAGATTAAATATCGAATTTATAACAGACAATTATTAGGAATAAAATGAATATATAAAAGAATCGCTTATTTGTCTTTTATGAAATTTTTACCTTCATTATAAAAATATATACAATAATTCTAATATTATAATTGAATTTTTAGAATTATAAATGATAAAATTATTGCGTATAATTTTAACTCGTCCGTTGTAAATAATTATAAAGAAAATTCAAGAAAAATATTATAAATATAAATATATAAGTATTAGTTATATATTTATTATTATTTTTATTTTATAAATATTGAGAGCAGATAGTGAAAGGGGAGTGGTAGCAGCAGGTATCAAAAGAAAATCTACGAAATATTAATATTAGTTATATATTATAATATAAGTATTAGTCATATATTTATTATTATTTTTAGTTTATAAATATATGGTCTAAAAAGAAAATAATCATAAAGAATATAAAGAAGAAATATCAAAGTTCTCGTTTAAAGACAAAATTATGGTGTATGAAGCATCTATAAGGATGAAATGATTGCATTCCGTAATACAAACTTCGATGCATATATACAAAAATATGAAATAAAAGCAAATATTTTTAACTTTTC
>JAPYYT010001974.1:0-21774 GCA_030522565.1 Ceratosolen corneri
AAAAATCATTTGCACGGTAATTCGAAGCCTGGGATTTCAGTCGATAAAAGAGGACGCACACACGTCGCGGCCCGCATACAGAGGGAAGAAACAAATGAACAAATTCGCGTTTCGGAATAATGCCCGGCAATCCCATCTACCTGCGTCTCACCCGCGCTTTCAGCCCCTGGGCCCCGGTCGCGCGTGTGCGCCACCCGTGTGTGTGCCCCACTCCCGGATACTTTTTTTCCGGGGCTGTACGCAGTCGAAAAGCCGAATGCACTGCGCACGCACGCATCCGCGCGCACATCTGGCTACGTATTGTACGCGCGCATTCACGCACGCACGTACGTGTGTCTGCATGTGGATATATATATATATGTATATATATGTCTATATATGTTTATATATATATGTCCGTATATATATATGTGCGTATATATATATGTGCGTGCGTGCGTGCGTGCGTGCGTGAGTGCGAGCGAGCGGGCGCGTTGATTTTGGGGGTAAAGAAAATTCGAGCGGTCGGCCGACTGGTTGATTGGTTAAAAGCCTCGAGGACACGCACTCGGGCAGGGCGAGGCGTACGCGCGCCCGTGAGGATATCTCGAACTCACTTTCGTCCCGGCCGCGAGCGGTCACTTTCCTCCCGTCGCCGTCATAGGCGCGAGAAAGAGAAGGAGAGGCGTGGGCCATCCTCCATACGCGGCATATTCACGGGGACGACGTATGCGCACCTGTTACGCACAGGCCGGTCGCCGAGCGAGAGAACGAGGGAGAGCGATAAGAGGCGAGGAGCGCCGCCGAGACGTACAAGGAAGTCAGTCAAGTTCAGGGCCTTCCAGTTTCACGACCGGCTCTTTCAGGGCGAGACGCGCGCCCGAGGACGCCAACGAGGATTGGCCGCCTCGGGCGCTCCCCGCCGCCTATTAACGCCGGCATCCTCGGCCAAATCGATCAGCTGATCGGGCTGCACTCGTGCTCCCCTCCTGTCACGGGGCTCCTCTTTCTTCGAAAATCCGCAGCCCCGACGGGGCCGCGGCGACCTTGGGCTTACTCTATTCCTAATTGAATGCCGCGCCTCGTCCTTTCCTCGGGCTCGGCTCGCGCGCCTTTCCACGCCGCGCTCGACGCCGCTCCTGCTTTTATCGCTTTACAACTCCCGGCCGATTTTCATTAGCGCAGCCTAGCGGCCCGCTTCTGACCGCGGACGACTGACTCGTCGTCCGCCGATGACGGCCGGTGAGAGGGGGAGGGGGCGGGGGGTAGGACGTAGCGGGGCGGAATGGGCGAGGGCGGCGGCGACGACTACGACGACGACGACGACGGTGGTGTCAGGGGAGAGGACGACGACGAGCGGACGGAGGAGGAGGAGGAGGAGGAGGAGGCTGTTGGAGGTCGGTGGAGGTTGGAGGTTGGTGGAGGAGGACGATGGGGAGGATGGGGAGGATGGGGAGGAGGAGGTGGAGGAGATGGTTGATGCTGGTGGTGGTGGTGGTGGTGGAACGCGGTGGCAAAGGTGCGAGGGGTTGGGTAGGGGAGTTGGGACGGAGGACGGGGGACGGGGAGGGAGGAATTCCTTCAGCGGCGGCTGATTTTACTTTTTCCAGCCGAGAGTCATCTCGATTGAAATTCCTCTCGCTGTGCGCCTATGTAAGGAGCCTCTACGCGAGTTACCGTGTTATTCGTACGGTTCGCGCTCGGTCCCGCCTCCTCTTTTTGCACCTTTATTTCCTTTGTCCTCCTTCTTATTTCTCTCGGCATAAACATGGTAAAATGTAGAACGAGTTGTCGACGCATCGTTTCCGATCAATCCTGACACACCGGTGAAACGGCCAGGCCAAGAAAAATAAGAATAACCCGCGCCAACACGAGGAGCAACAAAACGTCTATCTCTTTCCCTCCCCTACTCACCTCCTCTCCTTTTGCTCTTTCGAGCATATTCTCTGTCACTATATTTACCTTTTTGCATACGTGCGAGCCGCGTACCCGCGTACACCTTCGTAATTTATTAATACTCGGACGAAGGGGAAGGAGAGGAATTGGGGTAGGGAAGGAAGTCCCAGTGCTAAATTTGCTTAATATGGACGTACGCGCTTCCCTTAAAATGTATTATTAGATGTTATTTCGCAGTAATTGGATAATTTTGAAGCTGCCAGTTTGGGAAAGCTAGTTAGGGTTTTTGTTTTTATTGCTTTGAAGAATTGTGTCTCGGTGTGAAGGCGTAGTGCTCATTTTCAAACATCGTGAGTTAATAATTGCTTGGCTTGTATGCGTGGTGCGAGTGATTATTAAGTGATAAATGGAATTTCTTTCGTCGCCATGAGCAAATAATCCAACTTTACCGATCGTTTCCCAAAGAAATGCTACAGTCTACGAGCTTTGAGCGCCCAAGTGATATTCAGCTTTAATTTATTCCTCGAGTATAATCAACCATAGGTTTAACCTCTCGGTGCCCGCTTATATGCGTGAATGCGTTGGTGCTCGCGCGCATGCGCACGGGCCTCCTCACATCCTATATAGTTTTTCATTCGATAAACAGCCGACGATTGACAAAAATCGAATAAAATCAGAAATTTATCATTTCCACGATGCGTTTCATCGGAAACGTATATTTTGTATTAGATAAAGAACAGAATTTACATATATACCTTACTTTCGCTTTACCAAAAAAAAAAAAACAGCATCTTTAACTGTATAATCCTACGTTAAAGTAATTTTGGGCTTCAAAAGTTCCCCAAAACTTCTGATGACATGAAATTTTTAGTATCATTTTCAAGGCCAGTCATTGAATGAAAAGATAGTTATGATAATTTTCATCAATTATACTTTATGGTATACTTTATGCCTTAAACATTATTGTTATATCCACTTTTCTATAACACTATATTACCGTATCCTACATTTATCCCCTTTAGACGTTATATTTTTTTATATTCTCCTCTGATCTCCTTTCATTTTTATAGTTTACTTCTCGTACGTCTACTCTGAGTTTTACCATTTTAAACACATTCCAGATATTAAGAAAATCAATCAATTTGCATTGCTTATTAAATACATTTGGCAGGGCACACAGCCATTTATTTATATTATTTTCATCACAACGACTGTTACAAATAACACATGCATATATATATATATTATATCATGAAAGATGATTTTATATTTTAAACGTTGGATATATTAATGCTTATATAATTGAACTCTAATTTTAATTATATTAACTTTGAATTATAATAAAAATTACAATTCAATAGATACCGATTAACGATCGCACGCACTTTTTCAGTCCAAATGCACATTAAATACATATTTGTAAGTGGTTGCTTAAGGTTTAACAGTATTTTTTAATGTTAACTAGAGAGCTTCTCGTGTCGTATACATACGTAATATTTAAGAGAAATTAATTGTTAGTTATAGAACGCTATTTATCGAACATATACAATGATTGCGTATAATTGATAATTTCCATTAATACATTAATGCCTTAAAAGCAAAAACGGGCTTTTGACGTATAATTTAATTTGTTATTCTCATAAGAACTAAGTTTTCGTCCTCATTATTCTTATTGGCTTTGCGAGGACATAAATTTGCGCTTAAAAGAAATGTAATTACATTAATGATATCCGCCAAGTGTTATTAAGTAATTTGAGAAAAATGCCATTGAATGATTAAATTCCGCCGCTTGACATTGACAATTAAGATTGTTTCTTTTTAATAGCGTTATGTCAAATGTTATAACCGAAGAGACAAAATAAAAATTCGCTCCTAAATTGCCATTGGCTTGAAAAAAATTTTTCATAAGACTTTTTGCATAAAATATTTTTAATTATGCCTATAGCAAGCAGCTGATAATTGTATACGACATTATTCTTTTGTAATCTATACATTTGTTCCATTCAATGAATTACAAATCAGAATGGAAGGAATATATTGGATAAACTGCGATCAATCAGTGACGAGAAATGAGTCATTTCATTAAATTATGTATCGCTCCTCCATCCCAGAGTCTTGTCGAGCTGGCTCATTAAAACCAGACTATGAAACACATCCTCTTCTTCAGACCTAAAAAATGTCTGACATAACACGATGAAGTAACATGTTATCTTTTGATCGCGGATTCCACCGTTCAGAAGTAGACCATAAACATCATTTCTTTCCTCGTTCTGTCCTCTGTCTTTCTCTCTTCATCTTCCTTTCTCCCTCTCCCTCTCATTCGCGTTCTCTCACACTCGCTCGCTCGCTCGCTCGCTCACTCTCTCTCTCACTCTCTCTCTCTCTCTCTCTCTCTCTCTCTCTCTCTCTCTCGCTCTCTCTCTCTTCTCTTCTCTCTTTCTTTTGCTGTCTCTTGAAAGAGCCTCTTCTCGGTCCGCAATAATTTTAAATTTGTTTTACACATTATCGGACAAGTTGTCACTTAGTCTAAAATAATTCATAAGATTCTAGTTGTAAAAATTAACGGTACACAAATGTGAATAAATTTCTGAAAATTTTCTCATGCAAAATGTGCCTATAAGCACGTCAATGTGCAATGATAGAATTCAGGAGTAATATTATCAGCCTCTGATAAGGCTGATCGTTGATGATCGTGATTCATTATTAATTAGTCCACTTTGGATTGAGCGCTGTATTCTCTCACTTTTCTCGATAAAATTCAAAATATTATTTTATGACGCCACTGCAATCGACTCCAATGAATTTACAATAAACGACGGGAATTTTAAATATTAGACGTTCAATTTTAATCGCTAAAGAAGATTAAAAGTGTAAAAAAAAAACAAATATAAGAAGTAAATTTAAACTTTCATATGCAAATATATAATTTCATTTTACAATTTGAAATGTACTTTTCATTTGTATAATTCTTGCATTAATTCTGCCAATCTCGTGTAATGTTGATCGATTGAAAAATAATTTGTCTTCTCAATGTCGCATTTGCAGATTATTATTGTAAATTATTAAAAAGACTTCAAGTATTAACTGGCATTTTATTATCGATATTAAAAAGCTTTACATACCCAATTATATAAGATTTTAATATATCGAATAGATATATTATTTAATAAGCAATCGATTATATTTCAATTTTTTTTTTTTTTTTTATTTAATCATTAAATTGAAATAAAGTATTTTAGAATTAATGCTTTTCAAGGGACCAAATGGAATGTGAAAATTTAATATAAAGAAAAAGCAAAACGATGAAAATTAATATTAAGAAAACCGAGGTACAAATAATTACGTTTACTAATGAAGGTATTTATATACGTCAAAGCTTAAGATATTAAAAGTGAAGTAACTAATATATTAAACTCTGCATACGTGCATACACACACACATATATATATATACATATGGGCCTTTACGTACATTAATATTAAAATGCATAATTACGCTTACACATATTCGATTCTATAAATATTTACATGTATTTAGTTGTAATAAATAAGTGTAATGCGCGTTAAATTGTTATTTTAAGGGACCAGTGTGCTATTCCTGGAAATGGGTATTTAAATAAAATGAAATACTCAATTTTTCGCTTCACCTGAAGCCAAATATAATTCGCACATATGAGAATTACGAGTACACAGAAAAAGTTATGAAAAATAACAAAAAAAGAAAATGAAAAATAAGGATTTTTATATTCTTATACTTTCGTGACTAAATAATTTGTCCTTGATTTGCCAAAATTTATCTCCCATTGCTCGATGTCTAATTAACAAAATATTAATATCTATGGTAAAGAGTCGATCATGAAAAAGTCGATTAATAGTTGTAAATATCATGGAAAAGGAAAATAAAATAAAATTGAAATTATGCTCTCAAAATTGACGAAATTTGTAAGAACTCCAGATCTCTGTAATTATTGTGAGCTAATGCCAGCTTTTGTTAGTTATATTTATATATAAAAACCTTATAATTACAGAAAAAAAAAACCCGCTGTGTCAGTAGAAGCTCATAATCTGTTTAATAGATTTAGCCGGTGAATATCACCTTATTACATTACTTTTATATTAATTTAATCATTTCATCATTAACTGATTGCTTTTTAATAGACGTCCAATAATTTTTATACAATGATTATTTAATTCATTCATTTTATTTTCAATCAATACTATGTATCATGGGGCAGATTATGATTCAAATAAAAATTTCCAAGCAAAAAGCCAGATATTCATTAGACGAGTATTGATGAGCTGGCCATTAACCTAAGCTTGACTTGTATCATTATTTATATTTGTTCTTTGCAAGAAATATTTTTTATTTCCCAGCACTGATCATTCTTTGTATTTGCTTATTCAATTTTAGCGTTTAATTAGTTTGCTCAATTTTATTTTTTTATTATTTTTATTAACGTGCAATATGGCATTTTCCGAAATGACAGATCTTTAAACTCGATTACTTTATTTCACTTCTATAATCGATATTTCTAATGCTCTTCCACTAATGCTTATGTAATGCTCAAATTTAAGTATTTAAATCAAATATAACAATTGTTCCAATATTGCAAAAGTCAGTTGTAAAATAAATTTTACTTCACGGAAAAGTCATCGAAGACAAAATTCATTTCTTATTACTTTACCCAACAGAAATGAACAACGGGAGAAAAAAATAATATAAAATGGACAATAAAAAATTAAATAAATAAATAATTGTTCCATGAAAGGGAAACAAAGTGCGTAGATAAGTATGCAGAGTATTGATCTTAATTATAAAAATCATAGATCCCTTTGCATTTCTTTTTAAAGCAAAGTGTAATTCGATCAATTATGTAATTCAATTGAAATTACAGTTTCCCACATAATAAGCTTATATTATTGAGAATTGCTGGAAAGCTGCGAAAGCTGTGAAGAATCCAATTTGAATTATTAAAAATTATTTGCCATGCTGGAGTCTCAGCAAAGCACGTATTTTATAATAAAATTTTAAACAAAAGTCTAAGTACATGGAGTGCATGGATAATATACAATAATAAAGGCTTCGGAAGGTGTGCAATCAATCATGGCAAAACTACTGTTTGATAAATATAAACATAATCAAAGTGCATGCGATGTTTACAAATAAGAATTATTAAGTTATTGAAGTGTAGCCAGCATTTCATCGTTAGCTTTAATTGAGTTTATAACGATGCATATTAACGGAGAATGATTAAAGTTTCCCGGCGCGTTAATTAAATGTCCAACAGCTCAAGGAGTTGTCAACTAATGTTCGACTGCAGTCATTGTCACAGTCTTCAAGCCCCATTTCTCGCATTTCGTCACGACGAAAGAAATATCAGCCACTTCCAAGTGATCGCACCAGGCAATAAAAAGCCTAAGCCCTAGGAAATGAGACAGCGAGGGGCAATTTTTTTGCAAAAGTTAAAGCCTCTCCACTTTGAAGGATATAAAAATCACAGATCGTAAATTATCTCGTTCGCCCCGTTTCCAGGGAGCTGCGAAGGGGATAAAAAGTAGCTCATAGACTCGCTCGTCCGAGGCTCGCATCTTTTGTTCGGAGATGGCGTGCGACACTTTTGCAGCGAGTGAAATTGGCGTTTGGTGAAAAAACCTATTTTGTGCCTCCCTGTTTACTCCCCTCCTCCCGCCCCCTCCTCCCCATTTATTATGCCGATATTGGCCGCTCATAAATTTCTCAGGCATCACTTGGCTACTTTTATCGGCCTGTCTGCTTCTCCAGCTGTAATTTCATTCCCGCTGGCTCCACTTGTACATTGTGCCTGCAAATGACTTGCCAAATATCAATTGGTTATTCTATTGTAGGCGCACGGCAATGTGACCTGTGCAAGAATAGCTGATGCAGGCTTTGCGTGTGTAGGCAATTTGTAGCCAAGATTTTTCACCTTTAAAGCTCTTTTAATGGAATGGAAAATTGTTGTTATTGAGCAAATTGAAGAAAATTGCTGATATTTATTCGTCCATATATTGATTTTTTTCTTTCCTCTTTGCTTTTTTTACTATAAACTATAATAATGTAAGTGTGTACGAGCTCTGATCAATTTATTTCTATAGTTCTTTAAACCAAGATGACGTTTAACCAATAAATTGAAAAGTATATGTTTTAAAATCGATGATAAAACTTGGAAAAAATTAATGATAATCGTACTACATTGGAACTTTTTTATATTCCAACTAATGAAAAAAATCTCCTCGTTATGAATATATTTCAGTAAGGCTATTCTCAAAAATTATCTAATGGATATAATCGATTGTATCCTGATTTGAAATTGCCATTAGCCAACGATGAATAAGATCAAAATATTTGTATTTAGTTAGTATTCTTGTGGGTGTATACTTGAGAATGAGATAGAGAGAGAGAGAGAGAGAGATTATATAGTTTGACATTTGAGTAGAAGTTGTTTCATAATCATTTCAAAATTATATTTATTTAAAAAATATTTTATTATGTGTATAGTTTTTATAGTTTATGTGCGTGTGCCCGTGTGCGCGTGTGTGTATAATCGATATGTACTTATCAGCCAATTTGTTAACACTTTATACACCTGCTTTGGCTTATGGCGTACGTTTCTATTTCAATTTTCATAAACCTGCTTTTATGCACATAGCTACATATATATATATGTATGTATATGATGTAAGAGTACAGTTGTACATTTATTATTTTGAAACACTTTTCTCTCTCTCTCTCTCTTTATCATTATCAAGTTATTTTTAATCTTTCAGAAAGCAAATATAACTCTTTATTGTACTCGCATTTGCCTTTGATAAAGTTCACATCTACCCCCATTCTCCTCTCACTCGCAGATTTAAATTTTTAAACGCCATCGCCAAGGATTTGTTGGAAGCGCCTGCGTTCATAAATGTAAATCCTGCCGGATAAATTCCTCTCAAATCGGTCAACCTCACTCAATCATCGCGATAATAATACTTTTCACCGGGGCTCGAATTTCATATTAACAATTAGAGGAGCGTGTGCGCCTATAGTTTCAGAAAATCAAGAAAAATGAAACCTCCGCTTGCGCAGCGAAAAACTTGCTCGGTTATTTGCAGCGTCAGTTTTGCCCCAGTGACGAGAGTCTCGCGCCTCTTCCTCCTTCCGATGCAGTCCGATCGGCCCACAATGGCTGCTCACCTAGAAACCGAGGTTGTTGAAGAAGCCGTAGGTCACTGTGAGAAAGTACGCCCTACGTTATCGGGGAGACAATGCGCGGCTGATACGCGCCACCGCCGCCTCGTTTTTATCGTCGTAAACTCTTATCAACGCAGCGCGACTAGATAACTCGGACGCCGGAACAGCCAACTTCCTCCCTCCCCCCACACACGCACGCACACGCACACGCACGCACATCGGCCGCATCTTCCTCCAGGTACGCCGTTGCGTACCTGCCTCGCATTGACGTGCGATAGGTGTTAAAATTATAAACGCGCTCCCCACGACAATGACGCGCAAAAGCGCGCGAGTGCATGCGCGTGGCGAATTGGAAACGTGCCGAAAAAGTGCAGCTCTTGCAAGGTCGCCACGTTTCAAGGACGCGGGATCGCTGCACGATGCGTTCGCGGTCGCACCACCAAGTGGCGGCCGATATCGGATGTCGATTAACTTTATCGATATCGAGTTGTTGCTCGCCCCCCTTCCGCCCCTCCTCCCGCCCGCGGCTTTTATTTTTAATAATTAATCTTGGGGAATAATGGGTGCCTCGGTGCCCCATCAGTCCTGGGAGGAGATGAATTTACGGGGCTGATTTTATGAATGGGAGGCGATTGATCGACTCTTACGGGCGATGATTTATATTGTCGTGCCGAGGTGCGCAATGACTTTCTTTATGGCGCTCCAAATGGGAACGAGAGTTAAGCGTTGAAGAAGTTTTCTCGCGGAATTGGCGCGGCGATGAGGAGGATCTCGTGGCTCAAGTCGCGGGAATCTCGCGATTTTCGGCGATTCGCGAGCGTGAATGAAGGAAGGCGGAGGCGTCGTCGTTCGCGATGAGAACGCGCGATTTAAAGTTGCTCGCTCCACTGCGCCGTTTGAAATGGGGAAAGGAAGGAAAGAGTTGGCGAGAGAGACAAGAGGCCATGGTTTCTAATGTCATCGCTGCTGACGCGGATTTTCTGCGAAATATTATGTTCGCTGCACAATCACACTTTTTTTTTCTCCCTCCCTCTCTCACTCTCTCTCTCTCTCTCTCTCTCTCTTTCCACCTCGTTCTGTCCTCCTTCTCTCCCACCTTGCACGCCTCTGCGATTCTCTTCCTTGTTTTCTTCGCATTTTTCTTTCCGCCTCTACTACCTATGCGCATACGAATGCGCCTTTCAGGTTTCTTTATTTTACTTCTTTTTTCTTCTTCTTCTTCTTTTCTTTTCTGTTTTGTTTTGTTTTTTTGTTTTGTTTTTGTTTTTTCGTCTTTCTTCCTTTTTCTTTTCTAGTTACGTTTGAGCGGAGGTAGACAAAAATTCGTCCAAGAAAAACGACAGTGGCATTCAAAATTACAGAAGCTTTCCCCCTTTTCACATACAAATGATAATTGATAGATATTGCATTCTCGGATAAACGCTTTGTTTATCAATTTTCCTGTTGACTATCGCACACGACTTTTGTTTGAAGTAATCCCACTATTTTAATAGCGACGTTTCCTTTACTTATACGGCTATTTTCCACGAGCTTCGGCTATATTTATTAAACCAAGTCGTGCCGATGGAGTTATCAATAAGCTTCCTCCTTTACAATGAAAGCTACGCTAATTTTTAAATAATATTCTTCTATGGCAAGAGATTACGTAAAGGTAGATTTAATAACATAACACTAGGATCAAAATACACGACCTTTTAAAAATTTGCTTTCATGGCAGAAAGTATTTGACTAATATGGTTTTAGAAGTGTGTCAAATAGTTCACTGCAAATGGTCGTTGAAGCTGAATTATTTCTAAAAACTTCACTGTTACACTGCTTTCTTCTCTCCTGCGAATTAATAATGCAACACGAGCATAAATTACGTTAACTTGTCACCGATGCATTGTATCGATAAAAGAGCGCGAAAAGCTTAAAGTTTGTCTAATTAATGGCACATCATAAGCTAAGTCTCTTTTAGATAATAAATACTATTATTTATTAGTTCATTTATTATATATGAAATACATTTAAATTATTATGTGCGGATTTTTGCATCCAACTTGTGTTGGCTCATTGCGATAACCACAATGTCAATGCTTGTTGGAGAGGTTTTTTTATTTAAAATTTCATTAACTCGTTAAAATCCGAGAATGTTTTAAGCTTCTTGAAGTAGTGACGAATGAAACGTTAGAAGCTCAAACATTTGTTATATTTGTATACAATATTGCACGACTCATGAATAAACAATCGCAGAGAGTGAGCGTTTGAATATAAATTTGAGAAAATGCATGAGAATTGAGTAGAATAGGACTTGAAACTACCGCGCCTTTAAATCCAATGAAAAAGCTTAATCACTCTAATTACTTGGCTAATTTTTACTTTTTTTTTTTTTGTTGCGATTTCAAGGGGCTCCGTCAACTGTAATCTCACGTTGCTCTCGATAAAGACAATTCAGAAGTGAGACGGACACTCGCTCAAAACATGTTTTCCCAAGCAGCGCTCGCAAACAATATGCCCAGTGCAGCTTTCGCACTCGCCGCTTGATTCATCGACTTTCTCAATGTCTTTTCCTAGTCAGCTTGACAGTCGCAATGGCATCCAATTTTTAGACAATTAGTGCATGCGTCCAGAATGTCATTTCGTCATTTATTGTGCGTTTGAAACATACACATTGGCCGGGCGAACGAGTCGACGGCCAATCGCTCGCGTGAAAGTGATAAGTTTACAATTGCTAGGCGTGTGTGCGCGCGCGCGCGCACCCATCCATACACGCGTCGTGACACCACATGCGGGCATATTTGCATTCGATTTCTTACGAACTGATGGTGAAACCCATTAGTAGTACGACCGATCTATATATACATACGCACATTTATATATACTTACGCACATACACGCGTACGTATAAATAAATAAACAAGTAAATAAATATCTATATACATGCATGCATATATGTGTATATATATATATATGCGCGTGTCCATATATTATTTTTATGGCTCTTGCTGTTTGTACATGCGTTTACACATGCGTGTGCTTCTGTGGCCTACGTTTACATTGTCGAGGTGATCGACTTAAATTAGAGTTGCAAATGCTATTTTTAACCGGCCGTTGCGAGTGAAAACACAATGACATCCTTTAGCTCGAGCCGACATTACAATTTCCTTTATTCTTTATTTATTTATTTATTTGGAATATTAGGTTCTCGTACAATATCTCGTGAGCTTGGAAATCTGACTCTCATTAGTAAATCGGCCATTGAAAGTGAAATATGGCCTCTGAAAATTTATTTATACAATCGCGTGTACTTATGTTTATAAATTCACTTTAGCTCATATAACATTTTCGCACTAATATTTGATGGTCTTTTGATTTAGAGAAAAATATGAATATTTTCACATTGGGCTCGTTTTACATTCCTTTGCTATTCACATCTGACCTTTTTAATTTTATAGAAAAAAAAAAAAAAAACCAATATAATGCGATCAACTGTTTGACCTAGGATTAAATATTTTACGTAATTAATATGTTTGACAGAGAAAAAGGAAAAAAAGAAGAAAGAAGGAAGAAAAAAGAAATAACGATGAAAAGTTTACTTGTAATCAGAAATTTTATCCATTTGAATGTTCGCGTTTTTTTTATGTAAGAACACAGTGAAAGAAAATCGTTAAGTCGGTGAATTTTATGTGTCACTTTGAGGAATCATATTTCCTTGTAAATTGAAAGAAATATTTTCGAGAGAAGAAAAGAAAGGGAAAGAATTTCATTGTATTATAAACGCTAAGAAGAAGGAAAAAAGACTTGAGACGGCTAATTCAATAAATTGCGAGAAATAGAGTATCCGGCGCCTCTCAATACTATTTAATGCCGATACTTGAGAATATTTAGAAGACCGAAAGAAAGAGAGAGAGAGAGAGAGAGAGAAAATCATCGAGTCACTGCATCTCTTCTCACATCTCCCTATTCAGTCGAATGATCTACTTTGGTGTTCGTTGTTGCCGGACAATCGAACAATCAGCCACTCAAGACTTAAATAGTGCCATTTCTACTTTGGATGGCGAATAACTCGGGCGCCAAACGATCGGATATAAAGCAAAGAAAGTCGTCGATAAACCGACAGTTTTGCATTCAATGCCTTTGTCTCGCTCCTCAATAACAGCGAACCCCGCCTGCCCCCCCCCCGTCCTCGCAATAAATAAAACACGACCTCATCCATCTTATTAGCGAGGAACTATTAGTCGGACTCGCGCCAAAGGATAAGCGAGCGATGATATTGCCACGTCATTTTTCCAATGTAATGCGAATAAAATTGGAAATCAAGTGAAATCAAGCCGCACTTTCAGCCGCTACGTTGAGGCGAATCGTCGTCGCGCGGCGGCTGGAGGAGTGGGATGGGGGGTGGGGGGAGGCGCGAGTGAGAGAGCCGATTGGAGCTGAGCGGCTACCGTAAAACCTCGGGGAAGTGACTGCGATTTAGGGATCACCTTCGCGTGCAAGGTCAGGAATCCTCGCGTACCTGGCGTCCAAGTCTACGCAACCAAGGCGGACACGAGCCACGCGATGCAATCCGCGTCCTTTCATCCAATCGTTGCGTGGCGCTCGCAATTTCCTACGCATGCTTTCTACGAAACAAGCATACATTGTCTTTGCATTTCCCCCACTTGGGCCCATTCGTGCCTCGCCTCGCCTCGCTCCCCGCCCACCCCACCTCGCCCCGGCCAACCCCCTGTAATTGCACCCGATGACTCGAAAAAATAGGTCTCCGATCGGCGGCCTCTCTTTCTTTATTCGAGCTTAAATTCGACTCTCTCCTTCGTTACTTTCGCCATTGCCTCGTATTTTGTTCTCTCGTAGTGCGTTTACTAGCTCCAATTATTATTAATCTTGCTTTCCTTTGCCACTACTACTCTCGCGAGACTTGGGCGCCTATGAATGGCAAATTTGGACCTGCGACATCGAACATTTGGAGTTTTTGCGCCCACAACTTGTATTTATTATACGCCAAAACTACGCTTCAAAGG
The DNA here is from genome assembly GCA_030522565.1 of Ceratosolen corneri. Lineage (NCBI taxonomy): Eukaryota > Metazoa > Arthropoda > Insecta > Hymenoptera > Agaonidae > Ceratosolen > Ceratosolen corneri. The sequence continues at coordinate 14,067 of JAPYYT010001974.1, forward strand.
CATTAATTTTATGTAAGATTCAACAATCTTTCGTATTACAATTAGCCTATACAACAAGCTTATGATACTGTCATTAACTGCACTCGATTGTTTAATCCATTATTTAAAAGCATAACTCATGCATAACTCAAACACGTGTGATTTACTTATATAATTACAATGTGACAAAGAGAAAAACAAAAAATTTATCTGTAATACGCAATATTTTTTAAATTTTAGAGAAATCCTTAGAGGGAGCAATTTTTTATTTTACCTTCCTTCAAACTGCTCATAACCACGTTCCGTAGTTTATTTTCGGGAAAATCAAAATCTACGCCGACATTTTTACTATAATCGTCCTAATACTAATCATCCTCCTGAAAATACAAATTCCTTCTCTTGATTTGCGAGTGCACGAAGCTCATGCAAAATTGAAAGCCACTCATCTTCTCTCTCTCTCTTATATTAACTTCACGATGGCACATAAATTATGCGTGGGAACAACCTGACCAAACCCCGTGCTTTCCTCACTCCCTCAACGCTACGATTTTCTTCTTACTTGCTCTTGTCACCTCTTTCGTGTCGCCTGCTGGCGTTTTATCGATAGGCACTTGGAATCCCATTTCTTCGCATAAATTCACAGTACCTAGGCTCATAATTTCACCGCCTCATCGCACATTATACTTCCAAGCAGAATGTTCAATTTATCATTCGAAGCGTGTCTGGCTGCTCCTTATTTTCCTAGCAATTGCTTATTTCCAATTTCCAACTTTACGTTGCATTCTTCGTCACCACCTGACAATTACTATCATTATTATTAGGCATTATATTAGATGTATTACAATTACAGGCACTACTCTGGGATTTCTTGCTCCTAAAAGTCTTAAATATACATTATTAAATATATATATCAAATAATGTATGCATTACCAGGATTACTATTTATTTTACAATATAATTAATCGCTATATCATCATTCATTATAATCTCGTTATAAATATTAGTAGCTACAACAACGTTGCTCATTTAGTTACACGTTAAATTTGACTAACAATTTATATGAAAATATTTTACCTGCCAGTTGAATACTGTGAAATGTACTATTGACACAAAAATCTATCCCCATGCCATTTTCTTACAAAAACAAGCCTAAAAAGGTAAAATGGTAAATTGCATTAAATTAAAATTGATTCGCGATATTAATGTGGATTAGGCTTTAAATCCCATGAATCTTATAATAAAACCTCGTGATTTAGATTACGAAATTGTAATATTCGTTGGTTTAACGAAGAAACAAATGGCGTTGCTAATAAGAAGTTACATTAAGACGATATGATAAATTACATCGACAAAATATATCTTTGAATTGTAAACAAGTTAATTTCATAGAATATAATTTTTTTCTTTCAGCAATAAATAAACATTCTGTTAAAAAGAAATTTTCCTAAACTGATTCTATCGTCCTTTTTACACGACTTAATAATCACGTAATTAATTAATCCTTAACGATTTATTATTTTTTAAATTAAATACCTTTATTCTTTATAATAATATAATAATTATTATTCTTTTAAGATTGTTTTATATAATAAGAATTACATAATACGATCAAATATATATATATGTATATGTATAATTACATAATACGATTATATAAAACGTGTAGTTTAAGTGTGTAGTTTGTATGGAAAGAAGCTTCGTCTATTATTCGTTTAGTTTTAAAGAATAATTTATCATTATGAACAAAATCGTCCAACTGCTAAATCCGTATTATTTGCTGAAAAATGTAATATACAAACTATTATAAAATGTCGATCAATTTTCTTTACAAAATAATACATTCATAATAATGAAATATTTCATCTATTTTACAGATAAATATTTATTATCCCATTTTCTGGTTAATGCACTGACAATATTTAAGTTCTTAACTCGTTTAACAGCGTGCAGGGAAAATCACATTTATTAGCGAACATTTCATTGTAAAAATCATTAAAATATTCTCTTTCTTATTAGAAATCGAATCCTATATTTTATGCTAATAAAACGCTAATGTTTAAGTCTATAAAGAATTACATGATTACATAATTCCATACAAATCGACAAAATAATTCTGTTCTCTTACAAAGTAGTAATACAGATGTATTGAAAAGATTTTTATCTCCATTTGTTGTAAATTTAAATTTTAATTATCGAGTTTGTATTGGCATTAACTGAGTTCATGGCGAGGTGAATTTAATTAATATACAATGACAAGTAAATTATTTAATATTTATCCAATGTATTTACATAATTATATATATATATTTCAATTTCATATAATAATTATTTCAAGCATGACTCACAACTGACTGCTTTTTTAATATAAAATATTAATATATACATAATATGCTTGCACTAAAATATAATTCAAACAATAGAAATCAAAATCTCCTCATTTGAAATTCTTTTCATTTCTAATTTTAGTATAATCATTTCAACTTATCAAAATGTTATTATTAAAATATATAACATTGTTTATATGAGCTTTTAATAGAACAATTTAGGATTCATAAATGAATTTAGTGAAATAAATCGTTATAATATAAATGCTGATATTGCTATTAGCCTTTAAATACTTTTATTTATCTATTTGACATTTTTTAGAGATTACAAAAATTATGAAATATTAGATGTTCAAATAGTATTAAACAGAAATAAAATTGTGAATTACGAGAACAAAGTTAGAATGAAAAATTCAGAGTACAATTTAAATATGCCGAAAAAAAAAACAGTTTTATATGGATATATACAATCGATAATTATTAATCACCATTTGGCAAAAAGAGACAAAATGATATAAAAATGTCAACTAATAAATATTAAAGGAAAATATTTAGCATTTGATAATTAATAATAAACGATTTTTCAACATAATATTTTTATTGAATTTAAATTCGTCCTAAAGTACGCCTTTTGCACTTGCAATCTCTTTTAATCAAAGAAATCGTACGCAAATAATTGCAAAGCACTTGCAATACGAAACGTAAATACTTTTATCAATTTCTTTGAAGAGACTATGTAGTAATGAGTGATTATCGAGCAGATTTATTGGCAACAATATTGTTAATATCGCACTTCTCTCTAGATCATGGGCTGGTATGTCAAAAAAAATAAAAGAAACTGCTTTTTCTGATAAAATGAAGGCACTAGTAAGTAACCTGTATTAATAATCTTTTGAAATTAATGAAATTACTAGCTTTAAAAAGTATTCTTTGAAATCGAACGTGAGCAAACATAAATTTTTGCCCCACTTTATTAGTATTTGAAGATTTTTAAACAAGAGTATGAATGATAAACATCTTATACTTTCTTAAATCTTTTAAATGAGTTAACAACGATAAAAGTGATCACAATCTAGTTGAATAAAGATTTGTAACACTCAACTGATTTAACGTAAATCATTCTGCGTTGCATTTAAAGGGTTTCCACTACATGTACATAAAAATGTTAATGAAAATATTTTTCAAACATTTACGAAATGAATAAAAAATATAATTTAAATATATAATTATTAATAGTATATTTAAACAAATTGTATCGTGGATTTTGGTGTTTATTAGTTTTGTTTAGTAATGTTTAAAATTTCGTAAATCTAAATATATGTTCAAAACGAAGAATTAAATGAATATTTAAGAGGATGAGAGAGAGAGAGGGAGAGAGAGAGAGAGAGAAACAAGGGATGGGAGAAAAATTAATGTATGCACACATATTAACTAATTTTATGACAGTTGTTTTCTAAATATAATAATTGAGAAAAGTAATTTCGAAATTGATCCATTAATTATGAATGCTTTGAATTTATGTTAATCTTTCTATAGAATTCTTAAGCTTAATATTATTCCAAGTATAAAATTAGACAAAAACACGAGGGCAAATTACGATTAAATAATTCGTTTACATGCATAATTATTTAAGATTAATATTTTAAATTTAGGTTTTTTTTTGTTTTTTTTTTTGTTTCTTTTGGAGCAAAAGTTCTTATAATATTAATCACATTTGGACAAATAGATTCCTTCAGGTTACTTAATACAAATGCATCTGTAAATTACGAATTATTTATTATTAAGAATAATAAAGCAATAATTGACGGCGTTCGCATTGGGCTCGGATCAACTGCAATCATTGACATAATTTCATATAATTGTAAAAAATAATATTATGATTGATGTTTAATTGCTAGCTTAGTAAAATCTTTAATTGAAACATTAATCAATTAATGAGTACAAGGGTGCTATTTGAAAGCTCGAGTGAATTTTCATCCTTTCGTACTATTAGCCATCATTTAATTGTACAATATTTCACTTTCAAGTGACTAATACTTTAATGAGCAACGAATACCATTGCTTTGGATTTTTGATTGATGAATTTTCGTAAGATTAAGCTCGTAAGTGTGCAAATTTCAGGAGGAAAACATCGATGCAGATATTAATGTGTACAGCGAAAAAGAAAAAGAAAGAAAAAAAAAATTACGAATATTAATCGTATGGCAATTTAATGCAATAAATAATATTTATAAATACACATTGATATTGATATTCTTATGGTGCGCCTATTAATAATAAGTTGCATTATTTTTGAATTGAAAAATGAAGTGCGTGTTTTATAAATTTTTTACTCTTATGGTTAAATTGAAATTCGAAAACATTTATTTCTCATACTGTCAATATTTATATTTTGATAATGTAAATATTTAAATTAGGTCATGTTATTCGAGCGAATTTAATAATTTTTCAAGCCCCTACATTTAAACATGTTTTCGCACACAATTTAAATACAATCCACTTTTATTTTTTGTTAATGTGCATCTACGTAATATTAATGTTTATAATCAGTTTGTTCGTGCGCCCCAAGGTTTCTTTAATGTCGCGTATCTCTCGGCGAGCGTAATGTAAACCTTTTGTGTTCTGCACTTTTGTTTTGAAGAGAATAAGGTGCAATACGTCGATGAATACTTTTCATTGAATTAATGATGATTAAATAAATGAGTGTACGAATTATACAGGCTCTTACGAACGTTAGTACTCGTCCATTTTATAATTAAGCACTGTTAAGCTCAATAATTTTGAAGTCTACTGGAATTGGTAGGATGCCATTATCGGTGAACATTAATGTAATTGTGATGGATCAATGTGTAAAGACCAAAAGGGTGCATTATACATGAATTTTGACCAAAATAACAAAAATAAATAATAGCAGTGACGTTGAGATGAATTTAACTTATAATTATTTAAGGCACGTTCTACGTTATCTTCAATTGAAAATATCATGTTGCTTTAATAATTGAGAATGTTAATTTCGTTATATATTTGTTTCAAATTGTACAATCGTCTTCAATTTCAATCAAGTATGTCGATAAAAATCATGGCATGGATTATTTACATTGGCAATTCGATTTATGGTTGCGTTACAAAAATCATCCATTTCTTCTTATCATTATTTGAACTTTTATTATTAAAATTATTAAATTTAAAGTTAATCCATATATTATTGTATAAAGTTTAGTGTCTTTAGTCGATCAATTTCCTATGGACAGAGACGACAAATTTAAATGATCTATGTAAATTTTTTACGTTGATTACTGAAAAAAATTCACTATAAATTTTCGTTATCGGATAAATTGTAACTAAGACGAATTCATTCGTGCCAAAAGAAGGAACAAAAATTTACCAAAAAACTATGGATTTTAGCTGAAAAATTATGAATCAACTTTCAATATAAGAAATTAGAATATAAGAAATCTTTTTTTTTCTCTAATTTAATTATTATATCGAAATCAGTTGAAATTGGAGTATTTTTAATATTTTTTTTATAAATAATACGTGTATTCGCTTGTTACGTACAGGTAATGCATTTCATTGAAAATACTTATTATACGAGATTTTTAATGCTTGTTTAATGAAAGGGACACATGGAGCTTGGCAACACTTAAAATTGAAATCGATTATTAACTTTTGATACGAATCCTACAAGTGTGAATGAGTTTGCTTTAAAATTTTCACAGACTTGCCAAATTAGAATAAAAATGTAAGTTCGTTAAGATCTTACAAAGTATAGAAATCTTCATCGAAGTAACTATTAATGCTCGGAAGTGCCATTAATTATGACCGGCGAGATGCTTTATTATATTAATAGTACAATAAGAAGGTACATTTGTCAAAAAAGGAGCGCTGATGCTTTCTAAAACATAAAATTAAGATTCGATGGAATTTTTCATAAAAATAGGAATTGTTCGATTTAATGAAAAACTTATTAAATAATTACCAAGTGTTGTTTGGTTAATTTTTCAACTATCGACCGTCTATGGGATTATTCTTACAAGAGGCTTACCATGCAGATTTCAGGAATATTTTCTTTATTATTAATTGGTGGGGTGTATTTTTAAATGTCCAAAGTCTCTTAATTCTCATAATATTTACTAAGAATGCATTGAATTATTAGTTCAATAAAAGTAGGTACACACGAGTACACAAGATAATGTCGAAAAGAAGTATTCATAGTGGTCCGAGGAATTATTAATTGGGATTTGTATTGAAATTTATGTGCGCTGATATCTTTATTTTATTTATATATCTAAGGCTTAAAACTTCATCGTATTTCGATAATCCTGAATGACATGTAATCGGTCCGATTGAAAAATATTGTTGTGCTTATGGAAAGGAAAAGGAAAAAAAGGAGGAGGAGAGGAGGAGGAGGAGAAAGAAAAAAAAGAAGAAGAAAAAGGTTCGATTTGTAAGTATCGTGTGTAATTGTATGTATTATATAAATTAAATTTTGCAAGGACTTGAAAATATTGTGCCGCGGAGAATATCGGCTGGACAGTTGAAATTAGATAAATTAGATGAATATTGTAGGCTATTATCGTATAAATTGATTAGAATATGAAATGAATAAAGAAAAGAAGAAGAAAAAAAAACGTCTACATTACCGAGTACGGATTTATACATAGTAACTGGCTTGGATAACCGGCTCTATAATATTATTTCTTAATTAAAACTACTGGGATACGATTTTTAAGCCGTCAAAACGATAATTTGAACAAAAAAAGACTTTTGTCATCCAACCTTCAGGGATAGCACGGCCTTCCCGAGCCTCGGCGTTACTTTTCTTTATTTGCTTGCACGCCGAAACGCTTGATTCTCGCAATTTTTCCATTTGTTTCGTCAATGTTGAGGCTCATTAGCGGCTCGCGGCCTCAATTGAATATCGGAGAGTGAAAAATGTATGTAACGCGGGAGGAAATGAATTCTCTTACATTTGTGAGGAGTCAAATTGGCAAAGGTAGGCACCATGAGCAGTCAGTGCTTTCCCAGACGAAAGTAATATTCACTTCCTGACACGCCCGACATTTGTATGTACATCGGCCTCGGAGACCTGCAACTCCAAGTCTGACGTTAAGCACTCGCCGAGCAACTCGAGATGGGTCCAAGCATCCACGGGTCAGAGGTCGATTCATCTCTCGCGAGTTGGGCCGCTGCTGCGAATACGCTTTAATCGCGCAGATGCCGACGATAAGAATATATACGCGCGATAAGCCGCGCGCTCTGCACCGGGAGAAGAAAGTGCGACACCCACCAGATAAATACACGGCCGGGGGGCGACGCCGTGAACCGCCGGTGGGGGTGGGCGAGTAAGGGAGTAGGGGGAGAGGGGGGCGGACAATTAGGAGGGCGGGTGGGGGTGGCGGTGG
>JAPYYT010001975.1:0-28141 GCA_030522565.1 Ceratosolen corneri
TATCCGGATTACCTTAATTTTCTTTCTTATTTTACTCCCTGCTATCTCTCCCCTTCCACTATCTGAAATTTCACACTCGGGGTTACGCCCGAACATTTGTATATATATATATATATATATATATATATATATATATATATGCGTGTGTGAGTTTGTATATATTGAAAATAATTTTAAACTATAATTAAATTTCTTATTTGTCAATTATTTATAAATTATTAAGCCTTTAGAATTTCTTTCATTAACGAAAATGAGTAACGCAACAATATTATTATCGATTGATTACTAAAAATATATAATATTATAAACAATAGCAATTGCTTAAAATATATAATATTCTAGATTTTAAAATATTTAACTACTTATTTTTTGAAAATTAATGCACCATAAATAGATTTAATTTTTATACGTACTGCTTCATAAATATATCTGAAAATATTGAATCTTCAAAGAATATATTTCTATTCTATAATTCAGTAATACGATATTATAATTGTTTATTTCTATCATTCTATATGCTTACATATGCATTGAATTTATAATTTTATGATAATTAAATTTGTATATAGAATGACTGTATTTTATAAATAATTTTATTTAATATTTTTGTTATTTGAGAAACTTATGTTTGATTATATAAATCGACGATATTATGTCTTTGCTTTGCGTTTCTATAAAAATTCGATGTATATAGAATAAATAGATTAATTAATATTAAATCATTATTAATGCTGTATATGTATATAGCAATAGGACAACTGACATAATAATGTTAATTATAAAGCAGTATTATAAAATATTTTTCATTGTATATTAAAATAAATTACGTGTATTACACGTTGACATTTCGAATTTATTTATCAAAATGTTTAATTAGATGCATCGCAATTTTTCTATTTGAAAACTCTAAGAACATGTCATTTTCTATTCTACGGTCTAGCAAATTTCAATAGTATAAAATATTAGTTTGTCAACAGTATTTTATATTCATCAACTTCGTAATCTTTCCTCAAGGCTCGAGTCAATGCATAAGCTCTTGAGCAACAAGGCGATCGAAGTACAGATTCATTATTATTTCTTTTCTTCGCCATAATATTTATCATAATTGTACATTCAATACTTATATTCATTACATATTCATAAACTAACAGATTTTTTTGAATATTACATTGCTAGCACATTACTATAAAATACGTGGGGAGTATCAAGACTACAAAAAGCCAATAATCTACCGCATTATGAGCATCTTTAATAGAAAAAAACTTACAATTTTATTGTTTCAATACATTACACGCAATAATGGATGTTATACAAAACAAGAGCCAACGTCTTCACTTATACTATGTTGCAATGTCCTTAAAAGAGAGAAACCCGATAGAAAATTTGTATTAGGTCACAAAAGATAATTAACAGTGTTCATTTAAACTAACTAGTACAATGAATGATAAATCCTGTTTGATTTAATATTTAATTGTTAATAGGTATTCTATATTACAAATAGAATACCAATACGTCATTTACTATTTATTTTATTGGAATACGTGTTTGCTAATCGTAATTAATAATTAGTTTCGAATTTTTAAAGAAAATATTGTAGTAATATTATTCTGAAAATATTTTAATAAAAAAAAATTCAATTGACCGGTTTAAATACATTATAGTAGTTTAAAAAATTTTTACGTCACCAATACATCAATACAAAACATAAAATAAAATATAATTTAAAATAAATATTTACATAAATTATGTAACATTATTTGTCTTGGATTGGAAAACCATCCCGAGTAAATAATCTGTCAAAAGGAAAATAAAAAGAGAAATATGTCTTTAAATAAATGACATAAATTACTTTTTTCTATGAATTTTTATAAAATTTATAACGTTAAAAATATTTTATTTTATACGATTATTGACTATTTTTTATTGTATAGTAATAATAAATTGTTTAATTTATGTTCCTCTAATACATACGTTTTATTTATAATATTTTTAGATCAGTATTATAATGAAAAGGGAATGATTCATTACAGTGTAAAATGATTGTATAATAGATTATGTTAAAGTAACAGTTATAAATAATATATCCACATCGTATAATATTAAAAAAAAAACTAGTACTCTGTAACAATGATTCTGATGTATTTAATAATTTGGAATAAATGGTAAGAGATTGTTATATCTGTATCTTACGAATGAAAATAATTGATCATTAGAAGCAAAACAATAATTCATTGCTTCGTTGAATTAATTAGGTATAATAATTTCATTAGAATCTATTAGTAACATAGAATACGATATGGATTAAAATACATAAAATAAATAATAAATAATAAACTATACATAAATATAATTTTTTGATTAGATTTTTTAATTAATTAGCATATTTTTTATTATTACTATTAATTAACAATTTGTAATGAAATACGATTTTCGTTAAGTTATTTGGAGTTAAAATACAGAGAAGAATTTTTAAAATCTTTTATTGCCATTATAAAGAGTATAGGAACTTTAAATTTAGGAACTATAGGCATTCCAAAGATAATAGGAAATTAAATTAACCTTAACTTAACCCCATAAATTAGTCTAAAATTCGAAGTAGTTGACAGTAGAACAAAATTATTATTATTTTAGAATAAATCCTTTACTGGAAGGCATAACATATTACATTTAAAGTAGTTAATTGAATGTAATAATTGTTTGATATCACCGTAATATCTTTTTGTTGTTATCAAGATCATATGGCATTTTTCCTCGATTTCTTCCTGCAAAGACGAACCAAGCCAGAATAAGTAGTTAAGAGCTACTATTTTTTTTTTTAACTGTTTTACAATTGTGATTTTCGAGATTCGTCAATATAGGTGATGCTGATAAAAATTTTGAACGAAAAATATGATATGGCTTTTTTCTTGTAAGTACAATACCAGATATAAGGTTATAAATGGTACAATAATGAGACATTGATATATGTTCATTTCATGACTTTACAAAACTCTAACTATATTTGATTTCTGACTGTAGCTCAGCTTCTCAATATATATATGTGCCGGGGGAAATGTATAAATAAAAATGAGTGAAATTGATTATGCATGGCTGTCAAATTCATGGTAGATATTTAGTTATTTTTTTTGAGTCACAATAATTTTATTTGTTTATTTTATTTATTTTATTATCGCCCAAGATATAAAGAGTATCATTTTTTAGTTAATCATAAATTAGAGCTGTTAAATTGAAGATTTAAGATTAAAGATTAAGTTTCTCAGCTTCGAATAAATGAGTTCATATAATTTTGAATAATATATTTAAAATATGTTTGAAAAATATCAAAATAATAAAAATATCAAATAGTGATGTATATCATTTGATTCTCTGATTATATTATAGGCATGTAAAGATAGAAATGTTGTTAGAGCTAAAATATGTTATTTTCAAGTTAAGCATTCAAATTTTTACAAGATCATAATATTTTATGAAAATACGTTATTTATAAACTAAACGAAAAAAAAAAAATCATATGTCAGTCTTCTACACATTTAATGAGATTCCATAATGTTCAATATCAATAAATAAGAAGAATCTATAGTTTACTTTGTATGAAATTTTTTATTTGTACAGCATAAGTTAAAGATAAATACATTTTAATTTTGAAATACATACGATTACGATTTTTATAACAGCCATTCGCTTAACGATATCATAATGTGTTTCCTATAAACAAAGTTGATACAAATTTAATCGATTTGAAAAGCTTGTTATTATTTATAAAGAGATAAATTTATTATAAATGATCTTATTATCAAAGTACAGTTATTGTTTTAAATAAATATTATAAAAACTTTTATAAATTTCAGTTTAGACGCGAATACTTTGACGCGAATAATATTAAGTAGACGTCAAGTTATAGTATTTATATTTCAAAGTGGTCTTCAATATGAATGAATATTTTTACATTTAAAGCAAGCAATTATATTATTCATCATTTAAATTATATAAATTATATATATCATATAAATAGAGCATAATTCATAAAATTAACTTAACATTAATAAAATTTAAAAAATGTTGATCTTCTAAAATTTAGAAATATTTAAATTAAACAAAATGATGGAAAACATCCACGTGAGTAACAGTTTTTTCATATCTACTTTGTAAAAGTTATGTATAAATATTTCATTAAATTAAGATAACATACATGTTACATTTGATAAGGATATTGTATTTTCGCATATTTATATAGAATTCTAATATTGTCAGATACTTTGTAAATTATTAGAAAATATTTTCAGTTAAAATAAATTCAATTCTTAATCATTATAACACTAAATTTTTTAAATACCTTATTTTGATAATTTAAATAATAGTTGTGAATGAATAAATATTAGTGTTTCATCTAATTATTAAAAAAAAAAGTTATAATAAATTAGTTGACCTTCATGCAATATTCGTTTAAGATAAATAGAATTCATGAAAAATAATAAAATCTACTGTATCAAACGTAATTATTTTTGTCCTTACATGAAGTATGGCAGTTGCGTATTCGTGTACGAATTCCTTTTATTATAGGACGACTTGCTTAATTGAAAAACCCGTTTTCATTTGAAGTTGAAACTAACTCGAGCATAATGCGATTCCATTTCGAATTCGATGTATAATCATCTTGTTCCTTCAATGTAGATAAAAGTTATCTTTATCGAAAAACTGCCTTACATCTATCATTCGTTTAACAATTTAGTAATTGCCAAATGCCGAAGCTATTGGAATATAGCAATTTTTTAGAATTTGCTACCGATTTCGGCACTTTCACAAGCTAAACTAAGTATTGTTTTTTTTGTATATTCATTGGTTCCTCCTTTCGTGAATTTAAGAATTTACAACGTCCTCGCACTTCATGTGAAAGGACAACCGCGCGACGTACGCATCGTCTTTTTTTTTTTTTTTTTTCTCGATACACACACGAAATTCACGCGAGTGGACTTTCACTTTTTACGATGCGCGTATACGCACTGAGAGGCGTTCGAAGGTAATAAATACTGGGCTGAGCTCGAATCAAGCTTTCCAACTTGCAAACAAAAAAAAAAGAGAAGAGAATAAAAAACACAGGATGAGCGAAGGAGACATATATATGTATATGCTTTACGAACGAAAAATTATTAAAATAAATGAGAACTTAAAAATGAACAAAGTCTATCAAGAAAATTCTACGTTAAGTAACATTCTAATTTAGATTTGTTTGAATTCTTAATCAAATTAAACAACATTTTAAGCAATTGAAAATTAATGCCAAAAGCAAAAATAACAAGTATTAATTTTAGGAACCAAAATTTGTTTTGGTTAGATGTTTTAATTGGGATAGATTCTAATGTCAAATCTTCGGTTGATAAAGTTGATAATAGTTGGTAAAAATGTTTGAAGATTTTTTATCGTAGAAGAAAAATCGTCAATTAATAACGAGGCATGAATCGTTGGCGTTTGAATTAACATTTATACAATAATATTTATATAAAATAATGTATGTACATAATTTTTAAAATCCATCTTCATGTTAATGGCTTAAATTGGTCGGTAATAGTGTTATAATAATAAAATATAAGAATAAAATTTGTTTGCGTAGAATCGCATAGATATTTTTACCGATTGATTACCTTCTAAATCAAAATCTTCCGCGTCCGAGTTGCAATTATTATCCTTTTCATCGCGCCAATCACTTTTATATTAAGACACTTGTAGTGCCCTTATATACGCCTGCAGAGGCGATAAGAGAGCACATTATGTCATAAAACATGTGATGCGATTGTGACAATTTGTAAAGCTGAGGTATAAGAGTTTCGCTGAGAAGCGTGATGATGTCGATAAAGTCAGAGGAGGCAGCTACGGAGCCGCTCAGACTCGCGTGTTCTATGAAAATTTGTGGTGCGCAGTCGGTTTTCTGGGTCCCCGGGCTACGGCTCGACCAAAGGACCGAAAGGGTCCTTACGCGAGAGTCCGAGTCCGACTTAAGTAAGCCCCGGGGAGGTTCCGATGCGACTCTTTCGGCGAGTGCCGCCTCCCGACCTGAACTTGACCCAGAAATGATGGCGGCGCCGAAGGGCAGGAGGAGGTGTAGCCCCTCAAAAGTGAAAGAGGCGTTGCTTCCGCGCGTGTGCACGCGGAGTTGCGCATCTGCACAAGTACAAAGCGTCGATTACGCTTCGCTTATTCCTCTCCTCTTCTCGTTACCTTCGTCGCTGTAATAGCGAAATCTCTGTCGACGGCTGTTGAGCAACAGCGTCGATTCGACTCGCGTTTTCGCTTCAGCTTGCTGCTTTTGCTCGCGTTACCAATGCGTAAACCAAGGCTCCTGCCTCATTACGTCGCTGCTATCCATGAGCAAACTATATTAATGGTCTCTCATTCTCTTGAAAGTAATGCATTTTATTCTTATTTTATTGAGTTTTATTACTGCCCCATCAGCGCAGTCTCTCGACTTGCAAAATCGTTTATGTATAAGCATATATAAATGGGAGGCGAAGTAATTTTTTTTTTTTTTTTGTTATTTGTGTCGACATTATTTCTTTTGTTCGAAGGATGATTATCGAGGATGTGACAGTAATTGTGAATTTGTGAATTTACAAGGGCTCTACGTATTCGGCGAATGGAAAGCGATCTTCTCGATGCTCAAGGCCAATGCCGTAGTTCGCGAATTCGTATTTATGTTGTGGACGCGCTCTTTTGGACATGTGTGCGTGCGCATGTGAATATATATTTGGGGACAGGTTGATCGACAGATTTTACTTTAGGTGCGCGAACTTTATTGCAACGCCATGAAAACGGACCTCGTAGACTTTTAGGTGGAATAGGGATGGTCAACAAAAGCTGTACATAAGCGAGATTTTTCAGATATTACCAATGGATATGAGTTATTTTGATTGATTGAAATTGGTTCTTTTTATACAATTTCATCAAATAGATTATTGAGCTTCATTTGCTATTATATGTACGTATAGTTTGAATTTTAAAACTGAAGCGAAACCGATACTTCATTAATTATAATAATAATTATAATAATAAAAAAAAAATAATAAAATAATAATTATAATAATAGTCACGCACATGCACACATATATATATATATATATATATGTATAATATTGATACTTAAGTTCGATTATAAAGAAAATAACAAGTTTTACACAAAATGTCTACATTATTTTTGTAATATTATTCATTACTTAGAAAATATTTCCCTTTTTTATCTCAAAAATGATATTCTTGACCCATTATTGTAATATATCGAAGAATATTTATGAATGAACAAAAAATTAACGAAAAATAATATATATCCCAATGAATTAAATTGTGATGCTATCTAGCTTTTATTGTAGTAAACGTATGTAAATTTTTTGCAAATGAGAGGAAATTATTCTATATTAAATAGAACGAAAATAATTAATAAAAGAGGTTTCAATGTATTGAATTATTCATAATTACGAATTATGTATATGAATTCTAATTTTTATACATTAAGATATCATTTAATATTTTATCGATAATTCGAATCCTTTTGAAAATCGTTTATCTATTATGAAAGAAATACAAAGACCAGCAAATTGAGTAAATCAATGTATTTTGAAATTTATCTTTTATTTCCTAGTACTTTCTTTAAAAGTATTAAAACATTTTTATAATCTAAAACAATTGTAATCAACAGTTTTATAACACATAATATTGTGCACTTTGAAATATAGAAAGTATTAAACTATTATATTATTAAGCTTACGGATGTTTAATTATTGGATTGCACGAGAAATAATAATGTAGGGAATAATAGTAAATCCATTTAATAGATAACGATCGAATGTAAATGTACAGAAAAAATAAGGTTGAATAACTAAATTTGCTTAAAGCCAGTTAACAAATCTTGAATAATATATAATTATTATTTGCTTCTTGCATTACAAATAATTTAATGTGGCAGTAAAGTATGCCTCGTAGAAATTTGATGTACGTACAGGAGGAAAAGTATAAATGCATTTGTAATGTATAAAAGTGTACCGAAATTTATATTCAGGCACGTAATTATATTCAAATATATAAATTACACCTTTTAGATACATATAATTATTTGGCATTTACAAATTATTTAAAACTTATGACATTTTTAGACGTGTAAGGGAATTTTATAAAGAAAAGTTTATGACAAAAAATTTGTATAGTAGTTGTGTGGTGTAAAATTTGGAATAAACAGAAAAATTTTCTTGATTCAAATTTCATTTGCATTAGAGCTACTTGAGCAAGGATTTATAGATTATGATTATATGGTAAATCTATTAAAATACACAAACCCCATTAATTAAGCAATATTCTTACAGTTTAATGTAAATATTGTACTGCATGCTAAAATTGTAAACTAGACTATTTTCCGATATCATTTATAGTTTTACATCGTAAGCTAAAGACAATTTTTAATTTCACTGAGTATAAAATGAAGTGACATGCAAAAGAACAGAGTAAAAGTATCGATGATAATTTTTTTTGATGACTCTTTGATAGTAACTAAAATTTAGTTGAAGCAAGTTATTAAAGCATATACAAAGCAATTAAAAAAAAATAAAATGAATGAATGGCATTTGAGTTATCTACGACATCAATTTGAAAAATACTATTTGGATTTATATGCATTAACATTTTCTACATGCCATTGTAATAGCTACGAGTTACTCCATTTGTAACATTCTAGTTTAGCTAATTTTGAAAGTTCATACGTCAAATAGAACATAAAATATCTTCAAAGTACAAGTTAGTGAGTACGCTATAAAATCGACTCATTTTTAAATGTACTAAGCCACCTTACCTTTTCAATACACAAATTATGACATTTTCAATAAACAAAGTTGCAAAGAATGGTATTTCATTTTACTTTTCATATCCTCTAACAAATTTAATTGATCGTATTTAAGAGTTTTGAATAAACATTTACACTCACACATATATTAAAACTTATCATACACTACATATCAGTTGTGCAGCAGTTTTTACTTAAATTGTAAATCTTTTCTTTATATTCAACAATATTGTAGGATAAGACTTCATTTATTTCGATACATGCAGATTCATACGTCCGATGAATACAAGCCGATATAAATTTTTAGATTAGTTACGCAAGACAATCCATACATAGTCTATTAAAAAAAATATTTTATATATCGTATTCGATATACCATAGGTCATACGTGAGTAAATAAATATATTTAAGAATGCTTTAGATTTTTTTTTGAAATTTTGAATGAATATTTTATAAATTACGTTAATTTCTGTAATTATAAAAATTTATGTGTTTCAAAGTTACATAAATTAAATAATGGTGCTTTTTTACATTTAAGACTGTGAATTTTTATTGAATTACCAATGAGCATAAGCTCTTGAAAGTAATATTAATGTGGTAATAGTAATAAGATTTTCTAGAAATGTGTGCATATTAATACAGCATTTCTAATAATATTCCTATATTTTAAATCATTTACACAATCGATATTATATTTAATAAATCTATTACAAAAAAATAATAAAATCACTCATTAGTATACATTTTAAAATGTTGTGGAAGAACATATCCCTGTTGCATTAAAGTGAGTAATATTTCAGAAAATATTTACAATAAAAAAAAAGTGAAATGTAGTCTAACAAACCAATGGTTAAATTGAACTTTTCAAATTATTTTCAAATTAAAAAGACGATGCTACGATCACATTATGAAATAAATTTATACATCAATTTACGCTGTGCATATATACAGTTTAGATATCGTTTAGAAGATATATGAATTTCATATTTGATTGAAAATTACATACAAAGCTGAAATGCCAAAACTTAAAAAAATCAATTACAATATGTTTGTGCTTACGCAAGTGAATCATAAGATATTAAAATTGAATGCAATAAATTACCGAAGAGTTTATTTAAAAAGGAAAAAAAGAGAAAAAAGAAGAAAAAGAAAAAGAAAAATAAAACAACGAATGTAATCTCGTAAATTATATAAATTTTAAGGCACAATGGCTTAGTATATAATTAATCCAAGTTTTTAATCATTTTGTATTAAAATATCGAAGCTTCTAATTTAATTAATTTGAAACGTCGACAATTAAACTATGAGCTAAAAATAATAAAATTAATTGTGGCCATGGCTGGATGAAGAAATTAGGCTATTAATTGTAAAATAAATCTTGCCTCTGTACACGATAAAAACATTTAATAACTATTTATTGTTTAAAGCTTAATAGCATCCGCATTTCGCAATGATTTACACTTATTTCTATATAAATTTTACAGAAAATTCCAGCATCCCATAATTACTCAGCGTAATTACCACGGAAAATGGCAGTACTTTTTCGCCGTATAAGGACTACTGTTAGTGAAAGGTTCTGCATGGATACATCAGTTTTTTTCCACCTGCGCGCGGACGCGCATGCGCTATAGTTTGCAGTTCAATAACTTTATTGCTTTATCTCGTAATCAAATTTATTGCTTATTGTAAAGTATCTAATCTTTCCCCGGCTTTTATTATCTCATTTGCTTTCAGCCACCAAAATTTTATCCCACCTAGTTCCGACACAATATGCGATAATAGCTAATACCTACGCTCGGGTCCTTCGGCTCGGTAATTTTCAAGAATGGGTACCACCACCACTTGCAAGAGAAACGTTACGCGACGAGGGGCTGGAGGGAGGGTGGGGGGCAAAGCGAGCATTGCAAGGTACACATGCGCGAGCTTCCGAAAAAAAGGAAGAAAGTGAAAAAGTCAGGAGTGACATTTATGAGCTACATGTATGTCACGAAAAAGACTGTGGCACTCTTGATGTTATGTATGCATTTGAGGCGTCGCGCCTGCGATGAAATAAAAGCTACAAGTGCAAATTATCAGATCACGAACTTGTACCTCAGGGGCATTTCTCCCTTCCATTGTTCGTCATTTATCTTGCCCTCTTGCACTTCAGAGTTTATGGTATACGATGAGGTGATTAGCGTAAAATCTCCGAGGATTCCATTTGATAGGACACAGCGTGATTGATGCGGTCAGAGGTTAATAAACCTGCGAGTGAGCTTTTGTAAGGATAAACGCAAGCGAGTGCGTCTAGATTTCATAAGAGCGCACGAAAGTATTGGTGGATGAGAAAAGATGGTGCGCACGACTTTTATTAAGCGGTTCTATGTGAATTTTCTTGGAACTACGGCTCGCCGATTACCGTTGGCTGTTTATTCTCCTTAATGCTTACATCATGTTAAGTATGCTTACCTTATCCTAGATGCTCATGTGCAATTAGAAGCAAATAATTTGATCTACCTAGGGTTCTGCACGCATTGGCCAATCAATTTATACTTTCTGTTAAATCTCGGGAAAAGTATTGTGAATTGATAAAAATTTAAACTTGCCGACATAAATCAGCGCAAATGAATTAATGAAAAGTTTTGAAATAATATTAGAGGTGATATTAAAGTTTTTATAATATATATATATATATATATATATATCATTATGAAGTTTCTACCTTACACAAATCTAACTCAAAAAGATTTTTTACACACTTTTATAATTATCTATAATTTTGTACCATGAAATTGATAAATCATTCATTTGTATGATATCACAGGCTGATATTGAGTTTTTCCGATTAGCGAAATTAATACTTTTTTTTTATCTCACAAGTGCATTAGCACCTACTACTATAAAACATAATGAATATCTAATAAGCAATCGGCAATCTAATAATCAATCTAAAATAAGGCATTTAAAATTATTATGAAGCTCTAAATAATTTTGAACAAAGAACTTGAACTTTTTTTGTAGCAATACATAAAGAAAAGTTCTTAATCCACCTAAATCAATCGATTAATACTTTGTAATAAATTTTTCATGAATCATAGTGATAATGAAATTTGTACTAAACGGATTTCAAGAATAATGAATGAATTAAGTGACTAATATGATATTAATCTAGATAATCGTTGCAAAATATTAATTATAGCAAATTGAATTGTGTTTTAACGATTAATAGTTATATTGAAATGAACTCGGTGTCAGTGACGTATTAACGTTGTAAAATTAAAAAAAAAAAAAAAATAAGTCATTTGGAAATCGAGAATATTAAACAAACAAATTTTGACGGTTGCATAAATGACGAAAATGTCTGTCATCGATACATATCGAAAGTCTCTCTCGTCACTTTCAATCTCTTTGCACGGTATCTACTTTCAATATGTTCATAGGTATGCTTTCCAATTATGAACTTTAACTTTAGCATCTTTGTCATATAATTTATCAGACATAGCTGCCATATCCTGATACCCATGCTATATGATGTCATATAATTTTTTGAATTAATTGTTTTTGGACACAAGTTAAACGCATAATAACTATTGTGCAAAACAAGTATTCTAGCTTCAGTTTTAATAAATATTTGTACATTTAAATACTTAAACGAATTACTTATTCTCAAATTATAATTTTGTGCACGACTTTATAATTTCATGATTATTGATATATATATATATATATCTTCAAATTAATGAAAATGAAATAACTACGTTTTTTGTTAAACGAATTTCATTCTTATTTATTCTATTATGCACAATCATTGTGCCTTTACATTAATTTTAATCAAATATTTATTATTTTCTTAAATTAAACAATATTTATACTAAATATGACTATCTCTTTGTTTCGATTTATCAAGAAACTTATCTGTCTAAATTTTATAGTCTATTACTTCATCGGTGCTTACTTACACCAAATAAGCTTATTCTCCAAATGGTGTAACTGTATCGTACTACATTTGTAGTGGTGGGTAGTGAAATAAAATCATAACTATTTTTGAGATCGGATTACAATTCATGCAGATTATTAATGGCTCTCTTATTAAATAACTCAAGACTAATATATTAATTCGAAATTGTTCAAAGATACACCCTTAGAGCATACAAATTATGGGATTTCCGTACTCTGTTTTCCATCCGAATGTATATTGAGAGTAAAGCACAGAACATCAAAATTTTACAAATACAGGTTTAAAAAGTAAAAGGTGAATTAAGTTCTTGTACCGCAGATAAGCTGCGCAAAGTTTTGTGTCGCCTTAACACCTCCACTCTAAACCACTAATTTACTCGTAAATCGTTATCCGAAAGTATTTAATTTCAAATTTATGAAATTTGTAACAGATTCTCCTAAAAGATAAAAACATTCATGTATTGTTTAACATGTAAAGTTGTATTGAGCTCTGCCTAGGCTTTGATGTTTTCGAATTATAATAGGGCTGCTATATTATTACTATTATTTGTCACTTTAATTCATAAGTCTTTATAATTTCTGATTGTATGAAATTCCTAGAGAAATTAAATGCATGTTAAATTGAAGTCTATTAATATGTGAGTAAAAAGTATTCAAATTACTAGAGCAATTTTATAGTTATATAATGTATAAACGCATGAGATGTCAAATGGTCCAATTCATCATTCGAGTAATTGATGGAAATATAAATTGTCTAACATTTTACCAGCGCAGCTTATTATTAAGATTTCGCTCTTTATTGTAATTATAACCTAATTTGTAGAAAAATATCGTTTATGAACATTTATATTGTAAACGAACTACATTTTTACCAAAATTCATAATAGAAGCCTATGTGAATGCTAAATTTATTAGTCTTATTTTATATTGTCCAAGTGAATTCCCCCAATTGTGTTACACTACTCATCTACAAATACAATTTCTTATTCTAATTTGTTACTCTCTTTATAATATAAAACTGCAAAAATATTTATATTTGAAAATCGATATTATTTGTACGTAACACAAGTACAAACATAAAATTATATATAATATTGAATACAAATAATACATTTATTTATTTAAATAGTAATTACTTCTTTTTATGTATAATTCATTACTTATTTTTTAATTTTAATAATAAAGATACTAATATAAAAGGGTGTTATTATGATTAAAAACTCTGATTTAAGAAAATATTAAATTTAATAAGATGTTTATTTTTAAAGGGAAAATGTCTGTATGCAGAAAATGAAAAAAAAAAGTAGTCTGTTAATTAAGTACTTGGAATTATATATAATTTTGCTTCTTTAATTTATAGATAATTACTATATATAAAAGTATTAATAAATTATATATGAATAGGGTAATATAAAAATCTAAATATATAATTAGAACTTATTTAAAATCATTTAATGATATTTATATATATATATATATATATATATATATATATATATATAATAAATTTAATTAAATGCATGTCTATAATGTAAAAAATTTTTAATTTATTTTAAATATAAATTTCAATACGATATATGTTATTCATATACAAAAAAATTATTACCAAATATATTTCTGCATACTTATGTGACGCATTAATTTAAAATACTATTTTTAAATACTATTTACCACGATATTTTAACAAATTTTCCAGTTAACCAATTAAATTCTTTGCGGTGTTATTAAAGTTTCACCCAAATTCCGCATACTATGCATGTTAAGTGCATTCCTACATCTAAGTACAGTATATAATACTAATGGCATATTTTAATTGCAATTTTACATGTAATTTGCATGAACCCGTCCGCGCTCGACAATAATTTTATAATCATACAATTTTGTAAAAGTACAAAATTTTAAAGTTTACAGACTTTAAAATCTACGAACTTTAAGCTTTCATCGATTAACAAATAATTTTCATGTATGGAAGTATTCTTAGAAGAGAAGAACTATCGGATTCTTAGTTTTTATTTTGTCGCGACTCTTTACCATTTTAGAACTCACTCGCGTAAAACGTAATTTGCACTTGTTATTTATGTGGCGTCCTTATTAGCAGTTACAGGGATGCGATTTCTTAATGTCATCGAGTGCATTATCGCATGACCATTAAGTAATTACTTGATAAAAACTTTGCGAAAGAAAGCTATCTTACGACTACTTTTTTAGATTCTAGATGCGATATCATAAGCGGCAAGGAATAAATAATGCTTTGTACATTAACTATTTACTTTATTCAATGAAATTAGTGACTAATTGTATACTACGGAGAGTGAAACCGTCATGGTAAATTCTATACGTCGTTTTATGTAAATTATACTCTTTGTTTTCTTTTTATGATTTTGCATGTCTTTATTATTCGTTTTTTTTTAATTCATTGAATCCAATTGTTATTAGGTGTCCCATACGTACGGTGTAGACATATATATATATATTTTGTTCAATTATAATTATATTGCATATTGTATTCAATTTTGAATACATCTAATTTTCATGGAATACGTTAATTTACCGGAAAATTGCAATTGCAATTCGATGCCAAGAAACGCATATTATAAAGAAAAATCACTTTGCCACTTTGTGGTATCGTCTTGGTTTTAAGCTCAATGTGAGAAAATAAAATTTTAAATTAAAAAAATACCTTCGAATTGAAATTAGATATTAAAAAAAAAAAAATCATCTTCCTTCTTCACAAAAAGTTATTGATCACAAATGATTATAACATTTAAGAGTTATAATTTAAAATTTAACAATTTATAGTCGAAATGTATTAATTTCGTATTAAGATGCCATAATTATCGTTTAAAATGGATATCCATTAAAGTAGTGTATTATTAACTTTTGGCCGTGAAATTTTGCGTTGGAACGGATTGACGGCAGAAGCAAAAACGCGACACCACAATTATCGATTCTATATTGGCACACCAATGAAAACATTGAATCTACGAAGGCATACCGCGACAAATAAGCATTAAACGAGCCGACAGAAGAGGCAATATTAATTGCCCCCGGTATATGGATTGACATAACTGCCATTTAAATGAATAATAAGCGTTCACTGTTCTGTCACACATGGGTCGCAAGGAAGATTGAAAGGATCCGTGAAATCTTGCACAAGTGCACTGTTAGTCACTGAGCCTTCCTTTAAAAAATCGGCGTTCGACATCCCAGGGTGGGCAGGCAAGTCGGCACTCACCTCCTCTTCCGGCTCCTCGTGCACCATGTAGGCCGTCGCCTGTGCGGCCAGGAAGCCGAGAACGAGGCAACAAACCGAGATCCGCTTCATGGCTAGGTTGCATAAAAACTGATCGGCAATCCAGTCAACGAAGACGATCGATCTTCCTTCCTTCGATTCCCTTCTTTCCTTCCCTCGATTTTCTCTAATCCGCCCCCCCACCCCAACGAACTCTGATTGCGGCGCAAAGGGGAGAGGTGCGTAAAAAACAACCCGGTACTTGAAAGTAATGTTAACGAACGGGATAGCGAAGTGAAGGAGAGAGAGAGAGAGAGAGGTTGAGAGAGAGAGAGAGGTTGAGAGAGAGAGAGAGGTTGAGAGAGAGCGAGAGGTCGAGCAAAAGATAAGAGGAAGAAGTGCTCGAAGGTACCACACGAGAGAGTAAAGCGAGTAGTTGCGTGCGATCTCCAATCGCGATGCCGCGCGCACAATTGGCGCGCGAAACGACGAACCGGTCTATAAGAGGCGCAAACCGATCCCACGCTAACCCCTGGCCAATCGCAGCTGGCTCTCATTGGATGATCATCCGCGGGCGCGCGCGTCCTTTCTACCACCGCCAAGTGCCGTCGCCGCCGTCGCCGCCGACGCCGCCGCTGGTGCTCTCGCCACCACCGCCGTCGCTGCCTACATCATCTCTCTCGGCGCATTCCCGGCAATTTTTTTTTTCTCAAAGGAGAACGGAGTGACTCCGCCCCTCCTGTGTCATCCGCGTGCTCCCGTTTTTCCAGAGCCCTTCCTCCACGCACAAAGGTAGAGGAACTGCAACTGCTGGCGAGAGAGTGAGGCAACGGGGGCAGATAACGAGAGAGAGAGAGAGAGAGTGAGAAAGAGAGTGAGAGAGTGAGGAGGTAGGGAGGCGCAAATAAGTCTGGCTCTTTGTTCAGCCTTGGATTGTTCGGGCTGGCTAATCTCCATGGGGACAACTTGTGGTTATTTCCAGTCGGGCATTACGTTGTTGCAGTGGCAATAGTAAGTTTTAATAAGAAGGTGACGGCTGAGTTGAATGGCTTTGCAGCACCGACGTAATGAAACTGCTTATCTTAATTTTGTGAATACTAGGCGGTTGCGGTTCGGCAAATGTAGCTTTTTCAGGAATTCTAGAGGAGAGGTAATAATCGCACCGAAGGAAACACAAAATTGTCACTCTTTGCGCTAGTCTGCCGCTTAATCAGGGACAGATTTTACAATGTTTTGCTCTAAGGTAACATCGATTATTATTAATTCTGACGTTGCCAATGTGACATTACAGCCGCGGCAAATTCCAATCATCTGATGTAAAACAATGGCAAGATAAATTATCAATAGCATCTATGCATTGCAAAACCTTGTAATTTCTGTCTTTTATATAATACAAAAATTATTTGGATATCGATCTGCTATTAGATTTTGCTACGATGTCCACATATTTCAGCTAATTCTATTCGATGTATTACGAGAAATTACGGGAGTTAATTTACTGAAAATTTGAAATTTTTACTTCAATGTAATATTATACAATAATTGTTTAACAGCTTTAGGTAAGATGACATACAAAAAAGAATTTTCGTTTCACAGCTTAAGAGAGCATATTTTGCGTAAATAGAAATTTCGCTTCTACATATTACTTTATTATTTATTAATTACGAAATATAATAGTCATGCAAAATAATAGGACAAAATCAGGAATTAGCCATTAGTGACTTATATGCAATTGAAATTTTTAAATTTTGAACTAATTTGTCTCGAATTATAATTATTTAAAAAATTGTTTACTGAAATGATAAGATTATATAGAATATGTTTCAAATAAATAAAATTTACAGCATTTTAAATCTAGATTTTCGATTATTTGCATATTATACATATTTATCGACAGAATGAGTATTTTTAAATAACATACTTAGGATTTTGTTAATATTAATAAAGGCAAGTTCAGGGTAATATTTATGAAATAAATAACTGCTCATAATCACATGTAATTCATTATAATTATATTAATACAGCATATATAAAAAATGAAATAATCAGATAGGCTTTTTGAGAACTCGCTGTGCCGTAAGTTTCATATCTGTTTCCTACTCTATTGAAAATTTTGCTCTTTGCATTCATAATGCGGCATAAATTTGCATAAAGATTCGTTGATCTATCGTAATATAATTCGGAATGCAATGCGAAAAGTTCGCTAATAAGTTCCTTATACGCGATTCAATGATTAAATGCTTATCGCTTCGATTAAGACACTTTTATAATTAATAATTCACCGCTATTCCGAATGAGTTTATTAATTTGTGTGTTGCGGTAGAATGTCGTTCGCTTTGAAATTGATCAAAATTTTCTTATTTTCCTTTCATTATGAATTATTGTTGACAGAATAGTTTGAGAAAAATTGACTAATAATTTATGATAATCAATGAGCATTCATAGTTGACTTTTATCGAATTATCCGACTTATGAGTTGTTTTTAAGCGAGCATTCTCGTATTGTTTTCGCGATAACAAGAAAACATGGGATATGCGAATTATTTATGTTGACATTAAATTGTTGAATACGAGCAGTAAACGGATTTTAAGTGCTCAATTTCATATTTTTCTACTTTGCATTCTTAATCATTCTAATACATGCTGCAGTCGTTACACGGTTTTCTTGAGTATTATGAAAAAATTATGATTATGAGAAAGCATTTCTTGCACACGTATGTAATTCCATTATACTATTTCATTGTAAGTGGAAGAATCTTTTATCAGTTATCTATCCCATTTATTGTTACATGTAATTATCACCACTCGCAGGTATAGATTTTTAAATATATGTTTAATGTGAGTTGGTTTAGTAAAAAATGCATTACATTGTGTTTGATGCATATATCGATTGGGAGTGGGTATGGAAATCTTTAAAAATATTTGCTGCAATAAATTTGAGGATATATTAGGAGGATTTATATTATATAGTATTAATGTGGCAATTCTACTTGAAAATTCCGAGCTCAGTAGATAAAAGTTATCAAAGTTTGTAATAAACGTTAAGAATTATTGTTGGTGTGAGTATTTATCGATGTCACGCTTTTTTCGTAGCAACTTTGCTTTGTTTAAAATGAAATTTTTTTCCTACAATTTACTTTTAATTTTAATAAGGTGGGTAATTCAATAATTACAATTATACATCATTATCCAGTTACAATCTTATCGATTTGCATTTAAATCTATTAAGTTGTCAAGACAATGAACGTATTAACTTCTACGTAGCTTAGCAAATGCTAAATAATTCCATCCTTCTTGATTAATATTTTGAGATAAGATTGATTAACCATACCTTAACATTAAATGATTTCTATAATTCAAATTAATTTACCGTACATGTTTGAAGACACGCGTCATAACCTATAATTTCGCGTTGCCGTAGGCAAATGAAACGCAATTAAAAAGCGAAGAATTGCTTCGCTATTTGGTATTCAGGACAACAGTCCAATAAGAAATATCTATTGATTGCACTTGTAGTCCCGCTTTAATATACGATTATAAAAGTTCAATCATTATTCCATACACTTCTTATATAATAATTTTGCGAGTAATTTTGAAGAATTTTGATAAACAATACTCCTTCGTATTAGTTCGTTCGTTCAATTATTATGATCATTACGTACGTTATGTGATGCTGGTTAACGGTCCTATTGCCGCTACCGGTATTGGTAACTCAACGTGGAGAGAAATTACTCCCTTCATACGTAACACGATGTTTGTGTTTCGTGACACGAGAGCCGAATGCGCGAAGTACTCCGGACAGGTCTTACTCCTGCAGGAGATAAAGTGAGAGGGAACGAGGGAACTTTCGTCGGTTAATGCGCGCGCCAACTGATTACGATTATTACCGAATTGCTTTCATTATTAGGGGTGTCAGGTACGCTTTTTTCGACGCTTTTCATTTGTTGCTCATTTGCGTTGGAAAGTCAGGACGCGAGAATAAATGCGCAAAGGAGAGAGGAAGAAGAAAAAAAAAATGAAATAGGGGGAGTCGCTGTTAATTGTATATTATTTGGTTTGACGTACGGATTAAAAGATTTAATTTTCTGGTACTTTGACGCTTTCTTGATGGGACGATCAAACACCAAATGATTCACTTAAACTGCAATATAAAACATTTTTCGACGTGTCGAAACTTGATTGATTGACAGTCCAATGAGGTAAAACTGGCTACAGTTGATCAAGGTATAGGTCAGGTGTAATGCTGATGACAATGGAATAATTGAATTATTTAATTACAAGAGGACATTTTGTAAGTAAATACATCATCAGAAAACAATAAGGGGGTTAGAGTATATGGTCCGTGTTAGTAGATTTTTTTGTTAATACAGCTACAATATGAATTTGATGATGCTTTTATGCCGATCTGTTTACTAATAATCACTTGATAATTAATAAATCACTATCTGATAAATACGATCGTATCTCACAATTTAAAGAACGTTTCTCAATATTTGAAGAATAAAACTCAACTCTTTCGCGTTTTCATAGTTCGTTAATAATTAATCACAAGGAATTAAGAAATGCTGACTATCTTTGTATAATTAGTTGAGAGAAGTTTTATTAATATTGATCGTTTGATTATTACAATCATATTAATTAGTAGTTTACCCTGCATTAAGTATATTTAATATCGATGAAATTAGTTATACTATATTTTAATTAATTCTTTTTTTTTTTTTTTTCTTTTACAAGTTACAGAAAATAATAATTAAATAGAGTAATGTTCAAACTAACATTTAGAATTTATAGTTAGATCAAATTAATTAATTGAATAGTAGCAAGTTTATAGAGAAAATGAGATTGAAATTGTACGAGGTTTGATCATAAAAATTGTAAATATGTGTCGTTATAAATATTGTATTTTATTATGAGGTATTATGATAGAAGTTAGTTCTAGAAGTAACGTCATACCAGCAATAATGATCATCAATTGAAGTAAATAAATTGATTCTTACTTTCACTTCACTACAGTTTCTTTCTTTTCTATAGAAGATAAATTATGATTTTTCATTGAAGCTCTTAATACTATGATATAATAATAAAAAATTTAGTAAATGTTTGAACCAAGTCATTTAACTAAATTACTTGCAAAATAAAGTAAATTAATTCTTCAACGTTCTTATATTCATCGAAATTACACAATAATAGATTTTAAATGGCTGTTTTATATTCCAAAATACGTTTTTAGTATTGATAAAAAAAAATGTGCTGGCACAAAAAGTTATGTTAATAAAAGAAAAATTTCAACAAATTTTCATGAATTATGGATATTTTACAAATATGGTTCACATCATTTTTACTTAAAATCTTTGATTTTCTATAAATAATAAAGGTAATACATAAAAATTATTCAGTTTCAATTACAGTTTGAATTGTAAATATCAAAAAATGTTGTACTTTATTTTCAATGAATTATTTGTTGTAGTAATATTGAATTACTAATACATATTTTTTAATATATTTAATCAATCATTTGAGGTCAAATGAAAATAACATTATTAACATATTAAGATGTGCATTATTTATCTATCTACATCTAAATGTATTAAAAGAATTTAAGAGTAATTATTTTGAGACTAAATAGATATAACAAATTATATCACACTGCATACTATATTTTAATGTTTATTTGTACATATTATTTGTTCAATGTATGTACTGTACATTGAATATATTAATTCAATGAACATATTATTTGCTCAATGTATGTACTGTACATTGAATATATTAATTCAATGAACATATGAATATATTAATTCAATGAACATATTATTTGTTCAAATAAACATTAAAATATAGTATGCAGTGTGATATAATTTGTTATATCTCTTGAATCTCAGACTAATTACTCTTAAATTCTAAAGCATCTTTTAATATATATAATGTACTAGAAATTGTATTTGTATATATAAATTATACTGAACTCTAGTTATCCTTGTCAACCTTTTAATTCCCAATCTTTCGGTAGCTCGTTTTGTCCATTCCCTTAAACTTACTTCCTTTTTAATATTTCACCCTATTTTTTCAAGGCTAAATAAAGAATCAGTGATCTATTCAATATAATTATAAGTTTATCAATTATAATTCATTGTTTTACAATACATTTCACGGAGTTTCTAATATATTGGTTAATTTAGGATTTTAACGTATGAGCACACAACTAATATATTATATCTCCAATTTTCTATCTCCAACTTTATATCTTATAATTAAGAAGCTTTATTTTATTAATTTTACAATATGTATTATTATATAAAAGTTTGATCTACATACGTTGATCTTTGCTTTCATCTTGCATAAGTAGTATAGATTACATCGTCTGAAAAATATATTCTAATCAGTATATTATAACAGAATATAATTAAAAATTAAGCATTAAAACTATATTATATAAAAGGAACTTCTTAACATCTAAGTTTTTATAGAATTATTATTTATCACATAATTGAATACCAATGTTAATTACTTTTTAACTTTTTTTAAAATTATATTTACATTTTAAATGATATTCTAACTCATTTGGGCGGAAGGAAATCTATTTTTTTTTTTTGTTTAAAATAAATTATTTTATTTACAGATTATATTTGCTTCCTTTCTTTATTTCCACATTGTTCTATATATATATATATATATATATAGTAATCTTCATATTACACTTTTGATTAAGTAATATTTATCGTGTTTACAAACATGGTCAGTTAACATGGTTAAATAAATTTAAAATTGGCATAGAATTTTGATTAACGTTCGTAATAAGTTATTTGGAATATTGAGTTTTTTTTCAGTTGGGTAGTATATAAGTAAATTTACATTTCTTTTAATTAAATTATAATTTAATTTTAAAATAGAATTTCATATTACAATCAAGTGATATATAATTACTTTGATATTTTGTAATTTAAAATATTATTTAAACATATTATTATATTTGTTTAAAGTGTATACCAACTGTAATACATTATGAATTATCAGTGCATTACTAATTTTGAAAAAATTTATATTAAGTTTAATAAAATAACCTAATTTATCACGATTCAAGTAATTAAGGGTTTTAAGTATCATAAAGTATAAGAATCTATGAGTTTATAATTTATAATTTATGAGTTTATATATTTGCATGCCCATGTAAAAAGCATATTTTTATTTTTGTCAGATGTAAAAAATATAATGTGAAAAAATTGATTATTGCATCTTAAATTTAAATACATCTTTAACGACGTACAAATGAAATATGTGTATATGCATTCTAATAATTATATTATTGTTAGTTTACATTAAATATCATTCTATGATTATTTTTTTTTTTGCGTTATTAGAAGTAAATTTAATGGTTTTTACAAAATTGTGCAAATTATCTTATTCTATCATGTTTTCTAATTACCATAGTTTATATATATATATGCAAGCTTAACCAATTATTATAATAGATTGATTACAAAATTACGATTCCAAATTAATTATTTGGAATTAAAAAAAAAAAACTTTAAACTCTAAAGTTTTAAATGTCTATTGCGTCATTTAAATGATATCAAATCTGATACAGGATCTCGTTTTACTAGATAGATTATCTTTAATAAATAAGGCAAATACCAAGATATCACATTTCATATATAATCTGTAATATGATTTAAGCATTAAAAATGTTAATATTTATTAAAGTAGAAATTAAAGTAATACATAGTAATAAAAAAAAAAAAAAATATAGTGTTTACATGTGATTATTTCTAAAAACGGGGAGATAAATAACTGGTTAATATAATTTTTATGCCCCAAGTTTTTTATTTCCTAATAAGTAACACAAATTCCTATTTAATTGGAGAGGCACATTGTGTTTGATTTTTAATATCTTTTAACCAGTCAGTACGTTCAAATTCAAACATCATATTTTACACACAATACCAGGTAGAAAGGTGTGCTTTCATGAAATAATATACATGGAGAACAATATTTTGATTAGTTTGAGTCTCGTAACACACCGACACGCATACTCTTGTCCACTTCTCATTCCTCGGTGTGCTAATATCCACTAACAAAAGCAATTTCATGCTTTGTAAGTTAATAAAGGCGCGGTATAGGCAATCGATGACGTCAAAACGGCATCGGTGACAAAACAACCCCACCCACCCATTTTTTTTACACATTCGTACGCATCTCACGTACTCATTTGCGGCAGCGCAAGAGTTATGTGGCTGGGTCCGCAGATAAAAATGAGAAAGTCGTTCGTTTTCAGCTGGGGCCGCGAAGCTCGACCGGCTCATTATGAGATTTCGATTTGTATGTGTGAATTTTTTCGCCTTTTGATATGATACATGGCCAAGCGTACACAGAGGCGTTGAATATTGAATAAAAATCGGGCGGAGAAAGTTATCTAATGGAACTGCGCTTCGCTTAATAAAAACGTGCGATCTAGTTGTATGTGAAATTATTTAGCCAATTTCATGGACAAACGAGCCTTAAGACATACGTGTATTATTTGCGGCTAATTAAATAATTTATTGTATGATTGTGCTTGATCTTGAAATCATTATTGTAAGTCCAGTCTAAAGGCCGAAATTCCATTTTAATTCCATTAATTCTGATCCCATTACTTATATTATAACTAAATTTAATTTCGGTATTGAATACGATAATATTATTATTACAGAAGTATAATCTTATATAATACAT
The DNA here is from genome assembly GCA_030522565.1 of Ceratosolen corneri. Classification (NCBI taxonomy): domain Eukaryota; kingdom Metazoa; phylum Arthropoda; class Insecta; order Hymenoptera; family Agaonidae; genus Ceratosolen; species Ceratosolen corneri. The sequence continues at coordinate 24,695 of JAPYYT010001975.1, forward strand.
TGTTGCAAAGCTAACTAAGTATAGTACATTTATTCTAATTATTTCGCTTATTTAAGAGTAATTTAGATCGATTTGGAGATTATGAGATATAAAATTGCTTTCGGAGCATCCGCCGCAGAATTTGTCAGATTATTTTAATTTATTAATCATGAATTTATAGGAATATGCAGCTCATATATTTTTTTAGAAACTTTCATTTCACTTAAGTATTTAATAGAAGTACGAAAATTCATTTTACACTATTTTTCATGCTGCACACGAATATTTTGATTATAAAGACAAGTTGTTTATATACGTACTTTCGTTACTATGGTCCTTTCAAATTTTCATGACTGACGTGAATATAAATGAATGACTTTTTTTATACGTATAGACTTAAATTCAATGTAAAACTATCGTGGAATAAAACTTGGTGAATTAAGTTGAGCCCGAATAAATATTATTACTACGTAGATACATACATTCATACATACATACATAAATAATAAATAATGATATGTATTCCATTTAATAAAGTCGCAAAGTAATTTTCAATTTTTAGTTTTTGAAATAATCGAGAGGCCAGATTTTAAAAAGATAGTTGAAAAGTGGTCTTTTTCACTTTTCATCACTTTCGATGGAATACATATCATTATTTATTATTTATCAATGTATGTATTTATGTAATAATAATATTTATTCGGACTCAATTTAATTCACCAAGTTTTATGCCACGATAGTTTTACATTGAATTTAAGTTATAATTTTATCAAACTGCACAATTGTTACTAATTTATATACAAATATTTATTTGAAATATCCAGAATTTTATTTAATCCTATATGAAACAAAAAATTACGGAATTCTGTCAATCTACATTATCTCTAATATTTACGCACACATACATTAATTCAATATTACAAAAGTTTAAAATTCCATATTTTGTAAAGTTGATACTTACAATTAATTATACGCAGTATTTTTCAAGTTATATTTACATTGAATTTTTTTTATTCAATTTTTACTAGTACATGAATTAAGTGTAACAAACTAAATTAATGATTATCTTGTTAGAATACTAATTACCTGAATTGATCTCCGTCAATTACATGTAATTGATAAAATAGACATTGAATCATAGAAAGCTATTTCTCAAAATTTAAATTATTTAAAAGACCAGAATTTTATAAGATTATTTGGAAGATAATCTTTTGCAAAAAAAAAAAAAGAAATCTGCAAAGCATTTAATATTATTTTATTATAACAAAATCAAAGACTCTATTGTTTTCAAAATGTCTTTTGAATAGTCTAACAATTATTTTCGCACAAGCGGAAAGTAATGCTTTAATTTGTTGCAATAAACATCATAAAGCAACTTTTATTATTGAGGAGAGGCGATGTATGGTCTCTTTTAAGATTAAAATCTTACTTAAGCGTGATTTATGAGAAAACCGAAATCTCTTCTGTCTAGGTATTCGCGTTATTTGCATATCAGAATACCAAGACAACCTGGCCAACGAAGTCTCAGCATTTATGCAATCCGACATCAAACTAAAAAAGTTCCTGTCCTACAATATTAGGCGACTCGAAGATATTCAAATCATCTTTCGAAATAGTCTACCACCCGCTCTGCGTAAGTGCTATGCTCTCTCTCTCTCTCTCTCTTTGTCATCCTTCTTCCGTCTGTGTGTGTATATATATATACATATATGTATGTATATGAATATATATATAAAGAAAAATAACGAATAAAATAAAAGAACCAAACTGAAACAGAAAATCTCGAGTTCGTGGCATGTTATATATTATTGTTTTTAAATATTTCATCATTGACATCATCTTCGTGTATTCAATAGCTGTCGTCGATAGTCTCTTGGTGTGGGCAATCGTTGTATGTCTAAACATTCTTTACTTATAAATCATTGCAACTATGTATTACATAACGTTATAGTAGCTGAGTAAGTCCACACGAAGTAGTCGAAATATTTTGAAACGATCAATTAAGAACAGGGCACTTTAAAAGCGAAATACTTTTGAAATAAATTATTCAAAGATATCGATTTTAACATGATATGACTACTGGGATTGTTCTATTCTCAAAAATAGCGCGTCTAGTTGATTAATGTTAATTTGTAATGAGCTCTAGACTTAAAATTGTCTCGTTTGTTAATATTTTGCGTTATATTGATGTAATTTGCATGTAGATAATTCACGTGAAATATATCGGTGTTTGTATAATGTACGCCTTCGTTTTAAATGTTATTTATCACATAGACATTTCACAATTAAATTTTTATCCTTCTCTATCATTATTAATTTAGACAATAGAAGCAATATCTAAATTTTTTCTTCTTCTGAATTTAAGAGTGAGACACGAGGAGAATGACATTTATATGGTGAATAAATGGAAGAATCAGTAGAAAAAATGCTATTTAAGATTTTTCCTAAATAAATTGGCCAAGCGTCTTTCGACCAGCGTGATTCAGGAGAGATGGTTATGGAATAATTTCAAAATGATTAGGCAAAACAAAAAAGTGGAAAAAAATTGATCTCTTACTCGCGGGGAAAGTTGATAATTGGGTAGAGCTATAAGTAAGTATCGAGTTTAGTTCTTAACAGCGCCCCGACGAGACTCGCCGTCCATTTAAGTAAGTACACAGATATGTTGCTTATGTTATCTTGGGGAGCTTAACCATATACTAATTTAAAATTGTCTCATGCTCCGATCGCTACACTTTGCTCTGCAAATCCTTAAAATGCAATGCAATTCATAATTCTCGCTCTGACCTTACAGGAATCGCTAATGGCCAGCAATTACTTTTACATACTAGAATTCGTACAAATGTATTATTAGCCACTTCTCACCCAAAGGCAACACACCTTCTACCCCCGTCCCCCTTGTAAATATCTACATACTCTTTCTCGCAAAAAGGAATTCCAATCCAATCCTAAAGAGGAATCACCTGATTTTACATGGATTCCTCGATTCAACCTAATTGTCCTCATTAGGCCTTTTTGCCCGAGTTCTCGTATAAACTGCTCTTATCAAAAGCACGCGCATTTCTCGGTGCGCGCGTGTCTTTGATAAGTGAGTATCCCCGTTCCTTCGTAGACTGGCGTTTCTAAACATTGCAAGCGCCGTGCGTGCGCCGCCGTCTCAAAGGCTCTCCGAGGCAATCGTAAAATGCTTTATAAATCGATGTCGCAAAGCTAAGCCGTCGCCGCTATTACCGCTACCGGTGCTACTCGCCATTGCTCGCCACAAGCGACTAATGGCTTGCGCTGTGCTCGTACACGGCCACGTACGTGCGCGCGCGCGCGCGCGCCCGATCCAGAAAAGCAAGCCGAGAATATGTCAGGCGGATCGTCACGACCGGCTCCGCGCCGCCCACTGTACCTTCAGGACGGCGGGGGGCGGGAGTGGGAGCGGGTGGAGGGGGAGGGAGGTGGCGGGACGGCGGAGGTGGG